>JARQOD010001154.1:0-107530 GCA_033576555.1 Oophaga sylvatica | reverse complement strand
ATGTTTGATCGCGGTGTGCCAGGGGTTAATGTGCCGGGAGCGGTCCGTAACCGCTCCTGGCACACAGTCCCGGGTGTCAACTGTGATAATCAGCTGACACCCGGCGGCGATCAGCTGCGCTCCCCCCGGGAGCGCAGCTGATCGCTATGACGTACTATCCCGTCCATGGTCAGATTGTCACGGGTTTCATGGAGGGGATAGTACGTCGGATGTCAGAGAGGGGTTAAGAAGACTAATGCTGCCTGATGCCCCTGTAAAAATAGGCTCTGTGACTTTGAGTCCCTCCATAAATGAAACAAGATGTGTCTGCTTATGTGTCACACACCACATGGCCAGCTAGGGTTGTGAAATGTTGCAATGACATTTCCCAGTGAATGCATTTGTTTTGGTTGAAAGCAATGTTAAAGTTGAAAAACGCTTCAAAAACGCTGCGTCTGAACATAGCCCATGGGGGAGGAACATTTTGGTCTGGGGTTATTTATTTTGCCTTATATACAAGTCATTTACATGGAAAGGATGTACCTTTACATATTTCCCAGCAAAATCCGGATTAGTTTTTCTATGTTTTTTGGTGCATCGGTAACACTGGCATGAAAACTGTGGCAACATTGTTTAAAGCTGTGAACTAGGAGTCAGGAATGCTTCCTGGGGTGATCCCCATGATGTCCTCGTGTCATTTGAGCAGTGTTTCCATCATTTTCAGACGTATTTAGACCTTAAAAGGACCCCCGGGGGATCGCGGTAAAAATGCTCGGGTCTCCCATAGACTTACATTGGGCTCGTTGTTCTGTCCGAGTACCCGAGTATTCCAATCTGCTCGACCCGAGCAACGAGCACCCAACATTATAGTGCTCGCCCATCACTACTTCACTCTTCCTCCGGTCCATGATGCTGCTGAGTCCACTGTCTTCTGCTCCTCTGTAACCAAGCTGTGCTTCCGATGCAGTAACTGCTGGTGATAGCAGATGACAGCGCAGTCACCCACAAAATGGCACTGCCCTATGATGCTACTCTTCATTCTGCCCCAGGGGTACTATAACACCAAAAAGGGAGGGAAATGGTGATGTCAGCAGTTATTGCCCTAATTTTCCAGCTACCAGTAAAGCTGGTAAGTCTTACTGTAGCTGCTTGAGGTCTAAAATGGAAAATGCTCCCCTAGTGGTAATTATGTATATGTCACGCTGTATAACAGATATATTTTATGACAGTAACCTATATCTAGTGTGACAACATTCTATATTTCATATAATAGAAAATATCAACATGTATGCATAATATCTGCCAGCATTGTATTACATGACATCATATCCTATGTATTGTGGGTCTATACTGTATACGTGTCACGCTGTCTCAGGATAGAGGTGGACCGGGGTCTATGCTGACCCTAAACTGGGGTCCTGACTAGTCCCTCTACCTGGAGGTACTGTTAATGGTACAGAGGTCCAGGCCGCCAGCGTAACCCTGTCTCCTGTAGATCCCTGACCACTGTAATCTAGTCCTGAGAAGGACCCTGATTACCACCACAGGGAATGGGCAGGTCACAGCTTATAAACAGTATAAAACAAACGAGACAGACAAGGGGTAAAGTAAATACTGCCTTGCATACAAAAACTTCAACTACAGAGGGAACACAAAAGGTTAAGGAGATAAACAATAAGCGAGGAGAGGATAAACCACAACAGGCACTCTTAGCTTAAGTCTTCTCAGAAACTATCCACTCTGCTGGTCTGAATGAATGCTTTCACCGACAACTCCTTAAGCAGAATGGCAGGTATATGAAGGAAGCTAATTAGTGCCTAATACACAGCAGCCGGGCGAGGCTGGACCCAGTCTAAGCACAGAGAAAGGTAGAATTAACTCCCTCACTGCCAACAGACACAAAGTACCAACAACTCAGCTGCGAGAAGTCAGAATGTGAAATCACGACGATCTTCGTGGCGATACACCCGTGACTAGTGTTGAGCATTCCGATACCGCAAGTATCGGGTATCGGCCGATATTCGCGTTATCGGAATTCCGATACTTAATTCCGATACTTTTTCCATATCGTATACCGGAATCGGAAGTTCCCATGATTCTTTGAGAGGCAATGTGATTTTAGTCAGCCAATGAGGAATCCTACGAAGTGTGGGCACATCCTGTAATGATGCGGTCATCTTAACTAATGGCATGGCTGTGATTGGCTGCTGAAATGATGTCAGAATGCACTATAAAAGGCGCCGCAGCCATTTTAGCGTCACTGTGCTGTGAACTCAGTTAGGGACAGAACGCTGCTGTGCTGACTCTGAGGGACAGTTAGATATTGCGATTTTGTGTACTACTGTGCTTGAGGCAGGCTAGTTTACCAACCGCTGTGTAAAGCTTCATTTTGCCAGTGTTGTTTTAACAGCTCTGTGCAAGGTGTGTGTGTGACAGTGCAGGTGACGCTGCAGTTTGCTCTGCATCCACCGCTGTTTGTAGGCATCTGCACGTGTCACTTTTTTTTTTTTTTTTTTTATTTTATTTAGTGGAATTGGTGCAGCTCCATTATATTAGAAAAAAATCAAATCTATTAGTGTGACGTGCTTCCATCCGTATACAATACATTGGTTGCAAACACTATAGAAGTACAGAAAGGAGCTTTTCACAGATTGTGGACAGTTGTGTTTCAGTGTTCACTTCAGTCTGTGTTTTTTACTTTTTTGAGTGCAGATCACGCTCCAGTTACATGTTCAAGCACTGCTGCTTGTACTCTGCTGAGCGTGTCTCAGTGGCTCATCCTTTTCATTTATCTCCAATTGGTTCTGCTACATTCCATTTAAAATAAATCTAATCTATTAGTGTGACGCGCTTCCATCCGTATACAATACATTGGTTGCAAACACTATAGAAGTACAGAAAGGAGCTTTTCACAGATTGTGGACAGTTGTGTTTCAGTGTTCACTTCAGTCTGTGTTTTTTACTTTTTTGAGTGCAGATCACGCTCCAGTTACATGTTCAAGCACTGCTGCTTGTACTCTGCTGAGCGTGTCTCAGTGGCTCATCCTTTTCATTTATCTCCAATTGGTTCTGCTACATTCCATTTAAAATAAATCTAATCTATTAGTGTGACGCGCTTCCATCCGTATACAATACATTGGTTGCAAACACTATAGAAGTACAGAAAGGAGCTTTTCACAGATTGTGGACAGTTGTGTTTCAGTGTTCACTTCAGTCTGTGTTTTTTACTTTTTTGAGTGCAGATCACGCTCCAGTTACATGTTCAAGCACTGCTGCTTGTACTCTGCTGAGCGTGTCTCAGTGGCTCATCCTTTTCATTTATCTCCAATTGGTTCTGCTACATTCCATTTAAAATAAATCTAATCTATTAGTGTGACGCGCTTCCATCCGTATACAATACATTGGTTGCAAACAATATAGAAGTACACAAACGGGCCTTTCACAGCTACTGAACATGGGTTTTTAATTTTTAACTAAAATATGTATTTTTTCAAATGACACAAATATAAGTAATGTTGAAGAGGAATAGTCCTACATCCATTGTTTGCACAATATTACAGGTGTACATCATGTCCCTTAATCAACAATGTATTATTATATTTACTTGTATGCTTTTATTTAAAAGCCAAGAACACAGAAGGATAACCTTCGCACTGCAGCTGTTGTCAAAGTTCAACCCACATTATGCACTTCCAACATTGCAGCATTTGAGGCATGATGTGAGTTGGATTGGTCAAAGTTATGGAGTGAGAAGGTTCACCATCAGTACCCTATAGCATAAGTATGCTTTTGTGTTAGCATTTGTGTTAGACATGTGGATATCTGCCATAATATGTCACAATTATTTAGTTACAGATTTGTTACCAACACTAATCATTGAATGGTTTTAAATTTGACGTTTCACTTGTTTACAGCTTAGAAATAAGGGTGTAGCCTGATATCTATGTGTAGCACTAGCCACTTTAACATGTCATGTTTTTTTAAACATGTGTAGCTAGGTAGCAGTAATTTTTGCCGGACACACAGCAGGGGAACAGCAGGCGTTACTGAACCCCACTATCACTATAGCTTGTGTATTGGTCTGTGGACACGACACTTCTGAGCAGCAACTGGCAGTGTTGTAGCCCAGGAGTATAGCTCAGGTGGTAGAAAGATGAACATAACAGGAGACATGGAAAACGTTGCCAACCAGTTAGTTAATCTGAAACCGGACAGGCAAATTCAGGCGAGATCCATGCCTAGTTCATTTTCAGAAAAGTAAGCCGTTCTACATTATCGTAGGATAGTCGCATGCAACGGTCTGTTAGTACACCACCTGCAGCAGTAAAGACGCGCTCCGATAATACACTGGCAGCAGATCAAGCCAGCACCTCCAATGCATACTGGCTAAGCTCTGGCCATGTATCCAGCTTAGAGACACAAAACTTGAATGGGGAAGAGCCATCTGGGAGTACACTGAGAGGGCAAGACATGTAGTCTGTCACCATCTTACGGAAATGTTGCCTCCTGCTGACTGGAGCCGTCTCGGATGGTGTAGACATTGGTGGCGCTGCCACAAAACTTCGACACATTTGGAACATACTGTTCTTGCCCTGTGCAGAGGCGCTGCTTGTGCTCCCTCTTGTTGCAGAGCTGTCTCCACTGCCTCGACGCACAGAGCTGCTTTGTAAATCAGTAGCAGCAGCAGTGCTCTCGGCTGGAATGGAGAACATTATGGATTGCACCAGTGTGTCTTGGTACTTCCGCATTTTACGCTCCCGGTTCAACGGTGTGATGAGGCTTTGTAAGTTGTCCCGGTAGCGAGGGTCTAGGAGGGTGTACACCCAATAATCAGACGTGGTGTGAATGTGTTCGATGCGGCGGTCGTTTCTCAGCCACTGCAGCATGAAATCAACCATGTGCTGCAGACTCCCAACTGGCCAAGAAACGTTGTCCCTGCAAGAGGCGTCATCTCCGCCTGCTGTGCATCACCCCACCCTTGGTCTACATACTGACTAGAGCATTGTCTACCTCCCTCTGGAGCGATGTCTTCCTCCTCCATTGACTCCTCCTCATCCTCCTCACAAAGTCCTTCAAATACATATAAATTTACAAAATTTAAAACTCAAAATTTAAAAACTTTGTATCATAATTCTGTAACATCAGTTTATGGAAACACAATAGCATTACAAAAGGATAGACAAAAACTGTACATTATGTGCTTTGTAAATACATTAAAAGTTTGTAATGGTTATGAAAATATAGACAGCGACTCTGGAGGTTCAATTGTTGATACAGCATGGTACTTTGAAAGTCCTCCAGCCCTTTGTGAGGAACCACGTTGCGCTGACTGTCCAGAAGGTGATGGAATTTGTGACTCCTCATCCTCCACCTCTTCCAAAACCTCATGCCTTAGTGCTTGCAGTGTTTTTTGAAGCAGGCAGATAAGGGGGACAGTCAGGCTGACTAGTGCATCATCTGCACTCGCCATCCGCGTTGACTCATCAAACGCACGCAAAACGTGGCAGATATCCTTCATAGAGTTATTCGCCACTCATTACACTGGCAGTGGCTGCCCATTCATTATAGGATCCAATTCTAATTACTGGTTCTCACCAACAAAGCTCTCCACAGCGCAGCACCCCCCTACATCTCCTCCCTTATTTATATTTATCGGCCTAACCGACTGCTGCACTCTGCAAACGACCTTCGACTAACCTCTGCACTAATCCGTACCTCCCACTCCCAACTCCAAGACTTCACCCGCGCTGCGCCAATCCTCTGGAATGCTCTACCCCAAGAAATTAGGACTATCCGCAATTTGGATGGTTTCAGGCGCTCCCTCAAAACACATTTGTTCACAGTGGCCTATCACATTCACTAATCAAAGTCATTCTATGTGTAATTCTGTGTGTGTAGCCCATTCACTATCTCCATGCATCCCTCACTTCCTTAAAATGGCTGGACCATCATTGTAAAAACACCATTGTATATAAACACCTGTACTTTGTATCTCCCACACCTCATGGTAGATTGTAAGCTTTCACCAGCAGGGGCGGCTGATTTTGCTTTAATTATTGTATTGTTAACGTTGTTACTTATGACTTGTGTTTTGAAACTGTTAAACTGTAAAGCACTGCGGAATATTATGGCGCTATATAAATAAATAATATTATTATTCTTATTATAGAGGCCCACTCAGTAGTGGTGAAGTGTGAACGCCGCAAATTGCGAGTTGACTGCGCCTGATGCAGCTGATACTCCATTACTGTTGGCTGCTGCTCACACAACCGCTCCAACATATGTAACGAGGAATTCCACCTGGTGGGTACGTCACATATGATGCGATGTTCATGAAGGTGAAATCTGCGTTGCAGAGCTGCAATCAGCGATCTGGCCATGCTGGAACGTCGCAAGTGAGCGCACTCTAGGCGGACCTTGTGCAGCAGTGCATCAAGATCCGGATAGTCCCTCAAAAAACTCTGCACGACCAAGTTGAGCACATATGACAGACATGGTATGTGAGTGAGGTTGCCAAGGCCCAGAGCTGACACCAGATTTCGGCCATTGTCACACACTACCAAGCCTGCCTGTAGATTCTCTTCCAAAAACCACACGTCGCTCTCCTGCTTTATGGCATTACAGAGCTCCTGCGCTGTGTGGCTAAGATTCCCCATGGAAATTAATTTCAGGATGGCCTGTTGACATTTGGACACGGCTGTGCTCATATCGGTCGCAACAGGTAAACGTTCACGGGTCCATGTGGAGGTAGACCGTGACGGCTCCTGCAGCGATGATTCTGAGGAACTGGAATAGGAGGAGGAATCAATGTGTACAGACTTGATTCCTGCAATCCTTGGAGTTGGCAGAACACGTACAGCGCCACTCGCAAGATCAGTACCCGGCTGCACAACATTGACCCAATGGGCAGTGAGGGAAAGGTATTGTCCCTGGCCATGGGTGTTAGAACCCTCTTGTTAGGTTTTGTTTCAGTTTGCTGGTCACATGACCTTTTTTCCCTATTTAGTCTGGCTCCGCCCTTCTGGCTTTGCTTGACTTCATTGTATTATCTACTGTTAAGCTAGCCGGGTGCTTAGGTGCCTTAATCTGTCAGTTTTGCTTGATGTTAGGATCACAAAGTATTTATTTTTCTGTTTAATTATCCATGCTACAATTTATGTTAGGAGGTGTCCACCTTTTCTCACAGTCCCTAGATCTTGTAGGGATTACTCCCTCGCAACTATAGGTCTTCGTTCACACTAGATGAGGACTTTAGCGGGTCTGGTCGCAGGATCAGGTTCCCCGTTACATCGTAGGGATTCAGCTTAGTTGTATTGTAGGGACAGAATTCCCTTCTTTCCTTACTGGTTGTAGCAGATCATAACAATGGGTACTGGTCCACGCATCGGTGGTCAGGTGGACCTTGCTACTGAGGGCTTTTAGTAGCGCATGTTTAATTTTTCCCTCAACATGCTTTTGCAGACCAGGGACGGCTTGCCTGCTGAAATGAAATCGGCTTGGCACATTGTATTGTGGGATTGACAATGATATTCAGTTACGGAAACTGTCTGTCTCCACCAGCCTGAATCACAGCATTTCAAGGGACAGGAGTTTTGCAATGCCAGCATTCAGAGCCTGTGCTCGTGCATGGTTTGCGGAGTATGGCCGTCTTTTATCCCATGCCTGTGCTACCGATGGCTGTTTTGTGGCCTGGGAGTGTGAGGATGACAGGGAACTTGCTGCTGTGTGTGGAATAACAGTTTGTCTCTGGACAACAGTGGCCGAGGTTCTTCCATGGCGATCCTGTGAGGAAGCATAACCAGCTGTGTGTGAGCTCGATGAAGAGGCTTCAACACAACCTGAAGATGTAGGTGCTGCTGTAGGTTGGCCTACATCTCTAGTGTGTCTTTGTAACTCAACTATGTGCTTTGTCCGCACATGTTTCCACATATTTGTGGTATTGAGGTGACTGACACTTTTAGCTATTTTTAATTTTTAATTACACAGCTTGCATTTCACATAGCAAATATCATGTGCAAGTGTGTGAAAAAAGGACCACGCAGTGCAAGTCCTGGGAGCGCACGTTTTGACTTTTGGAAGACAACTGCTCCGAACAGGTGCCAAACTGGAGGCTACAGGCAACCGAGTCTGCAGCCTAACTCTCCCTCCTGTTTGTACCGTTGGGGCAATGTCTTCCTCTATCTTCCTTCTATCACTAACCATTTCTCTAGGCCTCTCCCAGCTTTCAACCAAAGTACTGGTTCTCACCCACAAAGCTCTCCACAGTGCAGCACCCCTCCTACATCTCCTCCCTCATTTCTATCTATCGGCCTAACCGACTGCTGCGCTCTGCAAACGACTTTCGACTAACCTCTGCACTAATACGTACCTCCCACTCCCGACTCCAAGACTTCTCCTGCTCTACGCCAATCCTCTGGAATGCTGTACCCCAAGAAATTAGGACTATCCACAATTTGCATGGTTTCAGGCGCTCCCTCAAAACACATTTGTTCAGAGCGGCCTATCACATTCACTAATCAAAGTCATTCTATGTATTCTGTGTAAGTGTGTGTGTGTCTCTAGCCCATTCACTATCTCCATCCCTCAGTCCCTTAAGATGGCTGGAACATCATTGTAAATGCACCATTGTATATAAACACCTATACTTTGTATCTCCCCCATCTCATTGTACATTGTAAGCTGTCACGAGCAGGGGCGACTTATTTAGCTTAAATTATTGTATTGTTAACGTTACTTATGACTTGTGTTCTGAAACTGCTAAACTGTAAAGCGCTGCGGAATATGATGGCGCATATAAATAAATATTATTATTATTCCTCTGAGCTGCTCCCACCACCTTCCTGTTCTTCATGCCATGTTGGGTCTTGGACCTCATCATCTCCACTACCCTCTTCCAACACCTGCTGTTGGGTGGTCTGGCCAGCACCATGCTCAACAGAAACTGGCACCTGGGTCTCATCATCATCATCAGATGCGTTCTGCGGTGTGCTGACCATCGGCACTGTCTCACCCGCCTCTTCAGATTCAGAGAGACACAGCTGTTGCGCATCACTGCATACTCCCTCTTCTTCACATTACAGAATGCTGCTTGGCTGGGCCCCTGTTTGCAAGCCAATAGATTCTGAGAACAGAAGCAGACACTCAGCTGGCTCCTGTACAGAACTCTCTGACTGCCTGGGCAATTTGCCAGGCGGTGAAGAGACAGATGGTTGCCCAACAGTGCTGTGGTCCTGAGAGGAGGTGGAAGCAATTGAAGTCGATGCATTGGCTGAGATCCAAACAACAACGGCTTCAATTTGTTCTTCCCGCAGCAGGGGGGTACTCCGAGCTCCTACAAAAGTGCGCATAAAGGAACGCTCACGGCCCGGGGAAAACTGGTGGATGCTGTGTCACTGGGGGCCGCAGCAGCCACAGAATCCCCACGTCCTCTCCCTGAAGAAACTCCACGACCACGTGCCTTACTCCCTGCCTTCTTCATCTTGGTAGATTGATAAAGAAAGTCTGAAAAGTTATAAGGTCTAAGTGTGGTTATTCCGCAGAGACTGCAGTGAACACTGCACACAACTGTTCACTACCCAATGCGTCTCAGCAGGAAGGCAGTCTGTGCGTCAAAACAAAGGCACAAGCATACATCCATGTACCCTGTTTATACAGCTATATAAAAAAAAAATTGTAGTAGTGACGCACACTTTATTGAGGTACAGTATTACATCGCCATTCACCATCTGTGGCTATGCAGTGTCATCTATATATACCTTATCTATCTGTTGTCATGCTTCCAAGTCGACAGTCAGCCATAAATAGCAATTTTCACTATGCACTATGCACTTTTTAAAGGTTATGTTTGTTAATAAAAATGATTATTGCCACATATTATGAGTATTACATGATGGAAATTGTATAATTTTGTATAAAATATTTAGGGACATTATTCAGCAAATGGAACATTTTAGTAATATCACAGATAACTTGTAATGCTGATGATGTTTTGAAGTCAGACATTCATTGTCTATACAATAAAAATGGTGTACATACTGTTACTTATCCATCATTAATGGATTCAGATATGTACTTGTATGCTTTTATGTACAACCGTATAGCAGATTCCTTAACTAATTTATTTTGTGGTTTGCATTGCTGTTCAACATGTTAATGTATGTGTTTATGTTTGTCAATTCTTTATTTATCTAGATATTAGTTTAAATGAAATCATCATCTTATGGTAGTAAAGGTTATCTTTCTCTTGTTTGAAGTATAGACATTTAAAATTGACAGGTAACAAGGAAATTACTTGATCTAGTATTTAAACATCCTCCTTGACCCTGGGCTCCAACACCGCCAGTTGTTGCTCGGAAGTGCTGTTAGCACAGTCAACACTTGCTCCTGTGTTACTGGGGTTCAGTAACGTCAGCTGGTCCTCGGTTGTGCCATTGGCTCTTTTCCTTCTGCTGCCCCTCCGGGTTCCAGCACAGTCAGCTGGTCCTCGTTACTTGCATTGGCTCTTGTACCTTCTGCTACCCGTCCGGGTTCCAGTACCGTCAACTGGTTCTCCGCAGTGCCTTTGGCCTAGGTGCCTCCATCTCGGTATCCGAGTTCCAGCAACGTCTGCTGGTCCTTGGTAGTGCTTTGGAGCACAGGTACCTCCTGCTTAGTAACCGTGTCCCAGTAACATCAGCTGGTACAAGATTGTGCTACAAATACAAGATACGGAACAAGAGACACAAGAACAATAAGCAGAAGATCTAAAAGCAGAAGAACATGAAGTATAAGACCAAAATGAAGAGCAAAATATATGCTCTAAATTCTAAGCAGAAGAAGACTAAGCAGTGTATGGGGGTGAGTCCGTTCCTCCTCGTGGTGCCCCTGGAAAATGCCTGCTGCTGCAGGCTAAACTGAACACGGACAAATACTGTTGTAATTTAAATCTTTTGTGACAGCAAGAACGGAAGGATGAAAAATTCATACTTTGACAGATTACAAGTACAGGATTCTCTGTCACAAATAAGAATATGATGAAGAAGATGAAGCAGAATATGAATAAGAATAATAGTTTAATAAGAAGAATATGAGTAATGTTAACAAAGATGAATAGCAAGAAGTTTAAGAAGAAGATAAAGAAGGTGAAGATGAAGAATAATTTGATGAAAAAGATGATGCTGCAGAAGATTATGAAGGAGAAAGTGTGTGAAAAGTTAAAAAGGTGAAGATGAAGAGCATGGAAGTTGTGTAATATACATATTTGCCAAAATATAAAAAACTTTAACATTGTCAATTTCTTCGTCAATCCGAACATCTTTAAAAAAAAAATATTTATGCTATTCCATTTGATTGGGTTAAACATCTATGCCTTTAATGTCTCCTCAACCTTCCCCAATACATTCTACATTACTCTTTCTTGTTTTCCTTCATGTACAATTAACCAACAAGGCAAGAATGGGTTTTTTTTAATTTCGATATTTTGTTCCCATAGACTTACATGGGACTTCCGGTATCGGTATCGGGTATCGCCGATATTTTAGTGATATCGGCGATACCATTCCGATTCCGATACTTTAGGATATCGGAAAGTATCGCTCAACTCTACCCGTGACAGTATATTTGTAAAAAAAATTATATTTTTCATATGGAAATGTTTGAAAACTGCAAACATTACATTAATACACTTAAAATTAGTATTTTAACCCCTTAACCCTCAAAGGTGGTTTGCATGTTAATGACCGGGCAAATTTTTACAATTCTGACGACTGTCCATTTAAGAGGTAATAACTCTGGAACGCTTCCATGGATCCTGGTGATTCTGACAATGGTTAATCATGACATATTGTACTTTATGATAGTGGTAAAACTTCTTTGATATGACTTGCATTTATTTGTGAAAAAAAACGTAAATTTGGCAAAAAAATTTGAAAATTTCGCAATTTTCCAACTTTGAATTTTTATGCTCACAGAGATATGTCACACAAAATACTTAATAAGTAACATTTCCCACATGTCTATTTTACATCCGCACAATTTTGGAACTAAAATTTTTTTTTTGTTAGGAAGTTATAAGGGTTAAAATTTGACCAGCGATATCTCATTTTTACAACACCATTTTTTTAGGCACTACATCACATTTGAAGTAACTTTGAGGGGTCTATATGACAGAAAATACCCAAAAGTGACACCATTCTAAAAACTGCAAACCTCAAGGTGCTCAAAACCACATTCAAGATGTTTATTAACCCTTCAAGTGCTTCACATGAATTTTTGGAATTTTTTTTTATTTTACCAAGGGTAACAGAAGAAATTGTACTTCAAAAGTTGTTGTACAATTTGTCCTGAGTATGCTGATACCCCATATATGCAGGTAAACCACTGTTTGGGCGCTCAGCAGAGCTTGGAAGGGAAGGAGCGCCGTTTGACTTTTCAATACAAAATTGGCTGGAATTGAGTTTGGACGCAATGTCGCGTTTGGAGATCCCCTGATGTGCGTAAACAGTGGAAACCCCCCAATTCTAACTCCAACTTTAACCCTAATCCAAACCCTAACCTTAATCCAAACCCTAATCCTAACTTTAGCCCCAACCCTAACCTTAACTTTAGCCCCTACTCTAACCCTAACTTTAGTACTAATCCTAACGTTAGCCCCAACTCTAACCCTAACTTTAGCCCCAACCCTAACCTGTTGTGTTTCGGTAGCTGAGGAGGACAGGAACAACAGCAGGGCAGCAGAACACCTGAGATGTTGGTAACTGATGGGTTGCAGATTCCTAAACTAACGACACAACTAGAGGTAGCCGTGGAGCGTTCCTACATTGATCCTAGACGCCTCGTCACAGCCTGAGAGATAACTACACCTAAAGGCAGAAAGATTAAATCTATCTGCCCCGGAGCAGATCCCCAAAGAAAATAGGAAGCCCCAAACATATAATTAGACAAGATGAAAACACAAACATAGGCAGAAAATAGATTGAGCAAACGCTGGGGCCACAAGCTGACTAAATAGGATAGGAAAGGAGAGATTACTTTCTGCAACCCAGAAAACCCTACAAAAATCCAACAATTCTGATTACAAAAATACTGAGATCACACGATCTCGCCACCCGCTAAATCAGATCTCAGTGTGAACAAAACCAAGCCGCAACCGCTGAAAAAAACGGAAAAAGCAAATGAGCAAACAGTGGCTGCAGACAAACCGTGAGGAGCTCAGGCCCCAGGAGGGGACCTGGCTGACCTCCACAAAAGCGCAGAAAACAATGCAAAAAGCAAGCACAAAAAGAAAAGCAAAAAATATCTTATCTGAAAGCAGGAGATGCAGGCAAGACTCCAGCAAGCTTCCAAATGAACCAGGAACCACAATTGAGACAAGAACAATTGATCACCGGCAACCATCATGGGAGGGAACCTCCCTTATATCAGACCAGTCAGTGAACCCAGATTGCCATTCCTCGCTGAAAGGTTCAGTACTGTCTGTAACCACCAGAGGGAGCCTCTGCTCAGAAACCATCTCTAGCACATTCATAACACTAACCCTAATGGGAAAATGGAAATACATTTTTTTATTTTATTATTTTTCCCTAAATAAGGGGTTGATAAAGGGGAGTTTGATTTACTATTTATTGCGGATTTTTATGTTTGGCAGCTGTCACACGCTAAAAGACCCTTTTTATTGCAAAAAATAATACTTTTTGCATCACCACATTTTGAGAGCTATAATTTTTCCATATTTTGGCCCACAGAGTCATGTGAGGTCTTGTTTTTTGCGGAATGAGTTGATGTTTTTATTGGTACCATTTTCGGGCACATGACATTTTTTGATTGCTTTTTATTCCGATTTTTGGGAGGCAGAATGAACAAAAATCAGCAATTCATGAATTTCTTTTGGGGGGCTGTGATGAAGGAACAGCCACCATCTTAGATATGGGGCCTCATGCTCGCCTCATGACTGAGCCTGGCCTGTCCCAGCTGCCATTTTGTTTGTTCACAGAGCCACAGGCAGCTAACTACTCCTAACCCCCATGGCCTGTAGGCATATTGAAGACAACAGGGTTTAGTGTCCACTGTGAATAACAAGGTCTTTAGTATGCTAAGTAGGTCAGGCCAAAACAGGACTTCAATATATACCTACAAAATGTCACAGTGACTAGCGGGACTAATCCCCCAGCATAAGAGAAAAACCGAACAAAATATGGTATTGATATGGCCAAAATTAAACTAAAAATTAAATATATCATATCAAAATACCCAGGGTTTATAAACAATAATAGAAAAATCCAAAACCACAAGAGGGATTATTTAGAAAATTATAAAGTTTATTAAATATAAATGAATTTAAACATAAATACAAAATAGGACTTCAAAGCTTTAGTACGGAGCCACGCCAGCATGGGGCCTGGAGATGCCTGGGGGCTTCAATTAGATTATGCCTGTCAGCTAGACACAGAAAACACATCCATTGTCTCTCCCAGCCACTATGACTCCGTTCTAGGATTATGAATTATGAGTACATCTTTCAAGGTACAGACTCATAAAAAATATCTGCGTGATCCTGCAGACCTCGGGCATCTGACAGTGTGACTCCCGAGTCGGTGATGGCTCGGGGACCTGAGATATAGAGATTGGGTCGCAGTGGAGGGCCATTCGGGCCATGTTTGATCTCCACGCGACAGGCAAAACAAACTGCATTCGGTGGTACCTCTCGTGTCCTGATCCGATCGTCCTGGAGAAAGTTAACCCCTTTCTTAGATATTGGGAATAAATTCTGCAGGGAGCTAAGGGTGGAGATTAGTGCACCCTCTGACACCGAGGGGAGGGACCTAGCAGGTTTAAGAACTGTGAGCGGATGGCAGACTCTCTCTATTCACACATAAGAATAAGAAGATGATGAACTAAGAAGGAACAGGGGAAAGATCTGCCAAGGGAGCAGCGGCACACATTTTGGGGACTGTCCGGCAAGTAAGATTCTTACCTGTGGATCGCAGAGCTCCCGGCGTCCACATGCAACCTACAGCCTGGTAACATTGACCTTTAGCTAATACCTCTAATCCTTGTACCTTATTGTAATATTTTACTCTGACTGCAAATCCACTGTAATTCCGTTGAATAACTTACTGTATATTCCTGTAATTCTCTAGTGCGCCCTTAAGGCAATTAAACCATAAAATTAATTTTGGGCTGATGCTTTTACTCTGATCACGAATCTTAGAATACCCAGTGGGTAACAGGACATCCTCCCCGGCGGCCATTTGCTCTAGGTGCAGTTCCCTTACTGACCTGATAGACAAAGGGGGCGCCGGAGAGCTGTGCCTGTGTAGTTACGTCACATTGGTGACGTGGAAGGAACCGGGTTTCCTTCACATGAATCTAACACCCTGACTCAGTGGCTGTACTGTATAGTTCTGGGTCATGACATCATAAAGGGGCTGAGTTACCGGGATCCTCCCCTTTCCCCAAGTTGTAGTTTTGGGCTCTGAAACCTTCTCGGCTATATAACTTGGCTGGAGAACCTAGCAGAATCGACAGACCCATCATTCACCTTGAGAGCTATAATTTTTCCATATTTTGGCCCACAGAGTCATGTGAGGTCTTGATTTTTGCGGATTGAGTTGATGTTTTTATTGGTACCATTTTCGGGCACATGACATTTTTTTAATTTTTTTTATTCCGATTTTTGGGAGGCAGAATGAACAAAAATCAGCAATTCATGAATTTCCACGTGATAAAATTGATAAAGCAATTTTATTCTTCGGGTTAGTACGATTACAGCAATACCTCATTTATACAGTATAATTATTTTGTGTTTTGGTGCTTTTTTACAATAAAAACTATTTTATATAAAAAATTATTTTTGCATCGCTTTATTCTGCGAGCTATAACTTTTTAATTTTTTTCCTGATGATGCTGTATGGTGGCTCATTTTTTGCGGGACAAGATGACGTTTTCAGTGGTACCATGTTTATTTATATCCGTCTTTTTGATCGCGTGTTACTCCACTTTTTGTTCGGCGGTATGATGATTAAGCATTGTTTTTTTGCCTTAGTTTTTTTTATGGGGTTCACTAAAGGGGTTAACTAGTGAGACAGTTTTATAGGTCGCGTTGTTACGGATGCGGCGTTTTTAAATGTGTACTTTTATTGTTGTTTTTAACTACATAATGTATTTATTGGGGAAATATTTTTTTTTCTTTATTTAGGAATTTAAAAAAAAATATTTTAACACGTTAATTTTTTTATTTTTTTTAAACTTTTTTACATTGTCCCAGGATGGAACATCACTATATAATGTCAGATCGTTGATCTGACACTGCACTGCACTGTGTCAGATCAGCGATCGGGATGCGATTGGCTCCCCCCGTGAGTGCGGCTGATCGCCCATGATGTACTATTCCGTCCATGGGAATTAAGTCCCAGGTCACATGGACAGAATAGTACGTCGGATGGCAGAGAGGAATTAAGCTTAATTTCACAAAAAAACAAACTACAAGAAAACTGGTGGCCCCTTCCCTTTAACTGCCACCGTTAAAAGGCGTATCGGCGGTCGTTAAGGGGTTAAATGTGCAGTCGGGGTCAAGTGTGAATTTCTGTACAATAACAACAGTTTCCCTTTATCCTGACTTTTCAATTTTTTTTTAAAACCATCTAACTTCAAGGAGGATTATGATAAACTACATAAAAATATTACACCTGTGCCATGATATATCTCTAAGCTGTGTGTGGCTTATGGCTGTAATATACATGTATTCACTCCTGCAGGAGATGTGTTGGCATGGCTCCAGCCCTGGTTTCATGGATTCATTCCACGTCATAAATTACATTCTGTTTTAGATCCTAAGAAATTCAGATTACTGCACAATCTCTCCTGAAATGGAGGTGCTAATACTTCTCTACTCTTATTTTTGACTATCTAATATTTCTTCTTGAAACTCATCTGACAGAAAATATTGGCCCTTACAATAGTTTAGATTGCCAAGAATCAACAAGCCCCATACTATAATTACACCAGAGAGCTTTCACCACCAGTTACTCAATTTTTACTGATGAAGATTGTTGAGTTTGATCAGTTCAGTAGATGTTATTGTCTACAGTCATGGCCAAAAGTTTTGAGAATGAAACAAATATTAATTTTTACAAAGTCTACTGCTTCACTTTTTCTAATGGCAATTTGCATATACTCCAGAATGTTATAAAGAGTGATCAGCTTAACAGCAATTACTTGCAAAGTCAATATTTGGCTAGAAAATTAACTTTATCCCCCAAAACACATTTCAACATCATTGCAGCCCTGCCTTAAAAGGGACAGCTAACCTCTTTTCAGTGATTGCTCCATTAACACAGGTGTGGGTGTTGATGAGGACATGGCTGGAGATCAATCTGTCATGATTAAGTAAGAATGACACCACTGGACACTTTAAAAGGAGGCTGGTGCTTGGCATCGTTGTTTCTCTTCTGTTAACCATGGTTATCTCTAAAGAAACACGTGCAGTCATCATTGCAATGCACAAAAATGGCCTAACAGGGAAGAGTATCGCAGCTAGAAAGATTGCACCTCAGTCAACAATCTATCACATCATCAAGAACTTCAAGGAGAGAGGTTCCATTGTTGCCAAAAAGGTGTCAGGGCGCCCAAGAAAGACCAGCAAGCGCCAGGACCGTCGATTAAAAGTGTTTCAGCTGCGGGATCGGGCTACCAGCAGTGCAGAGCTTGCTCAGGAATGGCAGCAGGCAGGTGTGAGTGCATCTGCATGCACTGTGAGGTGGAGACTCTTGGAGCAAGGCCTGGTCTCAAGGAGGGCAGCAAAGAAGCCACTTCTCTCCAGAAAAAACATCATGGACAGACTGATATTCTGCAAAAGGTACAGGCAGTGGACTGCTGAGGACTGGGGTAAAGTTATTTTCTCTGATGAATCCCCTTTTCGATTGTTTGGGACATCAGGAAAACGCCTCATTCGGAGAAGACAAGGTGAGCGCTACCACCAGTCTTGTCTCATGCCAACTGTTAAGCATCCTGAAACCATTCATGTGTGGGGTTGCTTCTCAGCCAAGGGAATCGGCTCTCTCACAGTCTTGCCTAAAAACACAGCCATGAATAAAGAATGGTACCAGAATGTCCTCCAAGAGCATCTTCTCCCAACCCTCCAAGAGCAGTTTGGCGATCAACAATGCCTTTTCCAGCATGATGGAGCACCTTGCCATAAAGCAAAGGTGATAACTAAATGGCTCAGGGAACAAAACATAGAGATTTTGGGTCCATGGCCTGGAAACTCCCCAGATCTTAATCCCATTGAGAACTTGTGGTCAATCATCAAGAGACGGGTGGACAAACAAAAACCTAAAAATTCTGACAAAATGAAAGCATTGATTGTGCAAGAATGGACTGCTATCAGTCAGGATTTGGTCCAGAAGTTGATTGAGAGCATGCCAGGGAGAATTGCAGAGGTCCTGAAGAAGAAGGGTCAACACTGCAAATATTGACTTGCTGCATTAACTCATTCTAACTGTCAATATAAGCTTTTGTTACTCATATGTTTGCAATTATATTTCTGTCTGTGATAAAAACATCTGTCAAACACACATAAAAACCAGAGGGCAGCAGATCATGTGAAAATATAATATTTGTGTCATTCTCAAAACTTTTGGCCATGACTGTATAGTCACAGTTTTTGTCTTCAGTAGTTAGTTCACAAAATACTCTGATAACCAGTTCCTTCGGTCAATTTTGTGTTCCTAATCAGGGCAAGTTTTTCAAATCTGACGTGTGTCACTTTATATGGTGATAATTTTAGAATTCTTCATAAAATATAAGCCCCGGTTTTTTCACTTTTACAAAGGGTAATAGCCAACAGATGGACCTCACAAATTATGTTACAACTTCTCTTATATTCAACAATACCCTATACATGGTTGTACATTATTGCCTGGGCTCATTTCAGGGTTGAGAAGTGAAGGAGCGCCGTTTAGCTATTTGAATCCAGATCTTACTGGAATAGCTTGCAGACATAATGTATTAAACCTCTGTGTAAACCTCTGTTTTTCCTCCTCTCCCATGACAGCACTACTTGAGATAGGGTATCCGCCCACCAGGACTGGAAACCTACTGAATAAAAAGGCGTTACCTCTCTTCCGCATCAGTTAGTTTTCCTGTCCTCGTTAAAGCCTACAGAAGCGGTTTACTTACCCAGGAGGGTGTCCAGGATCTGGATGCCATCCGTGGGAAGTAGAACGCTGGCCGTCAGGTTGGCACAGCGCGGTGCAGCAGGAGACCTCTTTGGAAAATGTCCCCTGTCTACACTGGTCCTGGGCTGCGCGCGCTGGGGGATCCCGGCGATGTGCGCCAAGACAGGCTTCCGGGGCTGCGCATGGGGATGCTGGCTGGCGTCCGGAGACTGAGTGCGTCGGAAAGCAGGCCGCCCGGGACTGCGCACGCGCGGGATACAGGATACGGGACTGCGCGCCGGTGACATCAGCGGCCATCCGGGCTGCTCGTGCACGAGACTTGTTGTGGAGGGCCACACAGCACGCTGGATTCGAAAAAAAAAAAAAAGAGACAGCGAGGCGGAGCCACAAGGTATTTAAAGGGGTGGGCCCAGAAGAATGGCGGCACTTGCCTGCAGCTCCAGTCATGGATCAGCAGCAGCGTTGCCTGCCGCAACTGCCATCTCCACCTTTGCAGGAGCCTCCCCAGCGCCATCAGCATAGAGGGCGTGATAGTAATCATGCAAGCAGCTGGACCAGGCTAAAAAGCAAGGCAGGTCACGAAGCCACGACCAAAGAGAGACCTTCTTCAGAACTGGCTCAGCCTCCATCACTGGTACCATAGATTGACCAACAGGTGGTGAGTGATCTACGTGAATGTGCATTATATTAAAACCAGCCTCCCTTTTATGTGTTTCCTTGATAGGGAAGACCCCTGAAGCACACTTCCAAACAAATGAATAGGGAGTATGCTCTGTGCAAGGCAAATCTACCTAGCTGATATCATAAGAAGCTCTGCCAGCAGTGTATACAGCAGGCCATATCAGAGGAGGCAACAGGGTTTGCCATGGACCTTAAGTCTATCATCAGGTTGGAGGTCCAAGAGTCTTTAAGGGACCTGATGACAAAGAAAGAGAAGCACATGCCAGAGCCACTGTATTCAGAATCTGAGGGCTCAGTACAGCTTGAGGAAACTTCAGGCTCAGAATTATCCTTCTCTTCCGATGGGGAGTAGGTGCTGCTTCCCTACAGAAGATACGGACAGGCTGGTCAGAGCCATAAGATCCACCATGGGTATCTCAGACCCTAAATCTACTAAGTCGCTACAGGACATTTTGTTTGGGGGCATGGGTCAAAGGAAGAGACTTTCCTTCCCAATTAATGAGAATATCAAGATGCTCATCAGCAAACAATGGAAGAAGCCAGAACGTAAAGGGCCACAACCATCTTCTTCGAAAAGGAGATACCCTTTTGAAGAAGAAGAGGTAGACATATGGGAGAAAACCCCAAGGATTGATGTTGCAGTAGCTAAAGTGGTTAAAAAATCCACTTTGTCCTTTGACGATCTGGGGACTTTAAAAGACCCTTTAGACAGGAAAGCCAAGACCTTCCTGAAACAGGCATGGGAGTCGTCAGCGGGTTCATTAAAACCAGCAATAGCAGCCACCTGCACAGTAAGATCATTGATGGTGTGGTTACAACAGCTGAGTGACCGTCTAAAGGACAATAATCCAAGGGAGGACGTTCTGTCGGATCTTCTTCTATTACAGGGAGCAGATTCTTTTTTAGCCGATGCCTCGGCCGACTCAGTGAGATTGTCAGCGAGATCCGCAGACCTCTCTAACGCTGCCTGTAGAGTGCTCTGGCTTAGGAGCTGGCCAGGGGATGTACAGTCCAAAGCTAGATTATGCTCCATCCAATGTGAGGGCATATTTCTCTTTGGGCAGGCTTTGGACGATATTTTAGATAAGGCAGCAGACCAGAAGAAAGGGGTTTCCTACTGTGTCACGCCTGCAGTTCTAAAGTTCCTTTCGGAGGAGACGATATAGCAGGAGTAGGCCACCCAAAAATCAGGATGACTGGAGAGATAAAAGGCCAAAGAACAAAGGTTTCATGTTTGGGGGTTCCTCATCAAGAAACCAAAAATTCCCCAAATAATGGGCAGCCCCAGGAGGGAGGAAGGCTGTCCCACTTCCGAACTGCCTGGGAAAAGATATCGGCCAATACTTGGGTACTCAACATTATAAAATCAGGACTGAAGCTAGAGTTTGCATTAATCCGCAGGCAGGTCTTCAGGATCTCATCCCCCAGATCCTGGAAGGAACAGCAAGCCTTGGAAGCGGAGGTGTTACTCTTGCTACAAAAGAAAGAGCTGGTAGAGGTACCCGTTCATCAGCAGGGGAGGGGATTTTATTCTTCCTTGTTTCTGATAAATAAACCAGACCTATCATACAGGACTATCATCAACCTGAGAGGCCTCAACAGATTCTTGGTCTACAGACCATTCAAGATGGGAGTCCATAAAAACCGCAATCAAGATCTTGTTTCCGGACTGTTATGAGTGTCTTGGTAAAGTCATCTGTGTTATTAATTTATCATCCTACAAACCCACTAATCTAGAACTCAATGTACTTTCCAGAGGTCTCACATTCTGTCCTACAAAATCTCTAGACAAAACAGAACTTTGTAGTGACATGGAACAATACTTCAGGAGACTTAGACTGAAGGAGTTCTCTGTCAAAGAGGACTTGGAGCTTCTGAGCAGCCAAACTCAAGTCAGACTAAAGAATAAGATAAACTCTGACTGGACACCTCCTTCTGGCCGCAACATCATTTTGGACCAATATATTGACTCATTAGATTCGGTGCAGTCCACGATATTGGACAAAAAAGCAAAGAAAACATTTAATATCAATTTGCAGGAAAGAAAGGCCATTTACGACCTGAAGAACAACAGGGAGATCACTATTAAGCCTGCGGATAAAGGTGGTGCCATAGTTCTCCTTAATACAACCGACTACATCAAAGAGGCACACAGACAACTGATGGATATACAGTACTACACCAAACTGGATGATGACCCAACTCCAAAATATCTGAGGGAGTTGAAAAGAGTCATCAAATGTCTGTGTACAGACTCCATAAACCTTCTGGACTCACTGAAGAAATCTCAGGGTGGGTAGAAAACATCCTTAAGCCGCTGGTAAGGAAGACAGCCAGCTATATACAGGACACTACAGACCTGCTGAATAAACTATCCACGATAGGTTCCCTCCCCGACAGCACCATCTTAGCCACGATGGATGTCGAATCCTTGTATTCTAACATCCCACACAAAGATGGACTAACTGCCTGCCGAATGTTTCTTGAGGCCAATGGGATCCCTTCCGAGTCTGTAATAACACTTACCAGATTCATCCTCACACACAACTTTTTCTCCTTCGGTGAGGAGCTATATCTACAACTCACCGGCACTGCTATGGGAAGTAACATGGCACCCCAGTATGCCAACCTCTTCATGGCTAAACTGGAAAATGATTTCTTAACATTCTGCTCCATCAAACCATTTGCCTATTTCCGTTATATCGATGACATCTTAATAATCTGGACTGAGTCCGAACAAGAACTTCTAGATTTCCATGACAAATTCAACAAATTTCATCCTACCATAAACTTGACATTGGACCACTCAAAAGCAAGAATCAACTTACTAGACACCACCATAAAAGTCCAAAATGGTTCGTTCCAAATATCAGTGTACCGGAAACCAATTGACCGTCCCACATACCTCAGATGGGACAGCTTCCATCCTAAACACATTAAAAAGTCCATTGTCTACAGCCAGGCCCTCAGATACAACCGTATCTGTTCCAGTCCTAAGGACAGTAATAAACGCCTAACCCAACTTAAAATGTCATTTTTAATTCAAGGTTACCATCCCATCTCCATTGATGACCAGATCATTAGGGCCACAAGGATCCCTAGAGGTCAATTACTTCAATAGAGGAAAATCACCGTGTACCTCTGGTAGTGACCTACAACCCACAGCTTGAAATACTGAGAAAAACGGCTAAGAAACTTCACCATATACTACACAAGGATGACCAGTTAAAAATATTATTCAAGACGTCCCCTTGCTGTGTTACAGGCAACCTCCAAATTTAAGAAATATCATTCAATGCCCTCAGATTCACCAAGAGGGACCTATCCTTGAAATGGGAGAAGATGCAAAACTTGCATTCATATAGAGACCAACGACAAGATCCAAGTCCCCAACACACAGCAAAACTATAAGATCCCCGGGACATTCACATGTTCCTCTTCTAATGTGGTATATTTAATTCTATGCAATATATGTCCTGTGGGTGGCCTCTATGTTGGAGAAACAGGACAGAGACTGAGAACAAGGATGAGGTCTCATCGTCATACGATTACAGACAAAAAAAACCCATCTACCTGTGGCTAAACATTTCTGTGGTCTAGGACACAACATATACAATATGAAAGTTGTCATTTTGAAAGGCAATTTCCAATCGCAAAAACATCGCAGGGTTTGGGAATACAAATTTATTAACATCTTTGATTCTGTTCACACAGGACTCAATTTGTCAGGAGGATTTATGGCCCACTACCAAATCTGAGCAACTTCCTCCAAAAACAATGAAAACACCACCAGTCCTTTGATCTCACTTGCATATGGGGTCCATAAAACTTTCACACCACTTATCTAATCTTACCTAATTAAGGATTCTCTCTTTAAGCTCAGTGTTTGTTTATTTAAATGTCCATGCCTGTGTTTTTCACTGTATATAATTGTGTTTCTTCAAACATTTTGTTACACCAGCCTGATGAAGAGACGTAAGCAGTCTCGAAAGCTTGCCCTGTAATATCTTTCACTATATTTTGTTAGCCATTAAAAGGTATCGTACCCACAAGATTCCTATTTTGCTTCTCCCACTGAGAGCACTCTATATGTTTTTTTCTACTGGCTAACACGTTACCAAACCAATTTTTTTTCGTTGGACCTAAAAGACGCATACTATCATGTCCCCATACACCAGGAAGACCAGCAATTCCTAAGAGTAGCGGTACATGTGAGAGGTCAGCTCAGACATTTTCAGTACAGGGTGCTACCCTCAGTCGGTCTTCACCAACATTATTCTGGAGGTAACGGCACACTTACGGGAAAGAAACGTACTGGTGGTGCCATACTTGGAAGATTTCCTAGTGATCGGCAGTACAGAGCAGGAACGCAGTGCTCAGCTAAATTTTCATCCGGAGCGCCATGTCCAGTCTTGACTGGATGATAAATATGGAAAAATCGAGGCTGCAGCCCCTGAAGGTTCAATCCTTCTTGGGGCTTATCTTAGAAACAACTTTCTCTTCCCAGGAGAGAAGAAACACAAGATGATAGCCTTAGTATCGACAGTCCTATCCAACCCCCATCATATCCCTGAGGAAGGACATGTCCCTTCTAGGATCTATGACCTCATGCATCCCAGCAGTACAGTGGGCCCAGTGCTGCAGTAGGATATCCTAGAGGGGAAAAAGAGGATGTCTGGTTGTCTAGAGGGAAAAATTACACTTTCTCAAAAAGCCCTAAATTCCATGACCTGGTGGTTAAATCCAGAGAATCTATCGCGTGGCATCCCATGGTCCCTCCCAATATCAAATGTGATAGTGACAGACGCAAGAGCGAAAGGATGGGGGGCACATCTCAGAGACAATTTGATACAAGGTGTCTGGGCGGTAACACAAGCGGGCTGTTCCTCAAATTGCAGGGAACTACTTGCTATAAAGGAAGCAGTAACACGGTTCCGTCCCAGACTAGAAGGAAACCGTGTGCGTATTTTGTCGGACAATCGAACCTCGTTAGCCTACATCAATCATCAGGGGGGCACAAGGTCCCGACCCCTAATGTGGCTAGCTAAGGAACTTTTTCAGGTGATGGAGAAGCACCAGCTACAGATATCGGCCTTACACATAAGGGGGAGGGAAAACGAGGAGTCAGACTTCCTAAGCCAGACAACCTTGAGACGGGGAATGGGAGCTAGATCCATCCTTTTTCCAGCAGATTGTTAATATTTGGGGGCAGCCAGAGATAGACATATTTGCCAGCAGGAAAACAAAGAGCTTCTGTTCCCTAGACCCATGAGAAAGACCATATGCGGTGGATGCACTACAAATCCCTTGGCATTTTCGGCTAGCCTACTCATTTCCTCCACTAATGTTAATTCCGGCAGTGCTCAGGAAGATTCGAGAGGAGAGGGCGGTTGTCATCCTCATTGTTCCCTTTTGGCCGAAGAGATCATGGTTCTCATGGCTGAGGAGAATGTCCTTGGCAGACCCCTGGATTCTCCCGGATGTTCCAGTTCTTCTCATGCAGAGCCCAGTATGTCATCCTCAGAAATCTGGTCATTTGACGGCCTGAATTTTGAGAGGACGTTGCTAAGACAAATGGGGGTTTTCTCCGGCCTTGGTAGATACTCTTATGCAGAGTGGAAAGCCCATAACAACCAGGATTTATGGTGGAATATGGGAACATTTTTTAACCTTCTCAAGGCAGCCGGTTAAGGGTTCTGTCCCAGTTAAAGATATCTTAGAATTTCTTCCTTCAGAGAGGTTTGGAGATGGGTCTGGCCACCAGCACACTTAAAGTGCAGGTATCTGCTTTAGGGGCCCTTTACAACTGTAACCTTACGGCAGATAGGTGGGTGGTCAGATACATCAAAGCCTGTCAGAGGTCTAGGCCAGTGCCTGCTCCCAAAATGCCCCCGTGGGATTTGATCGTGGTCCTAGAAGCTTTGACGAGGTCACGCTTTGAACCCTTACAGAAAGTACCAGACAAGGTACTGACACTAAAGACAGTGATTCCAATAGCCCTGACATCGGCACGTAGGGTCAGTGATTTGCAGGCCCTATCCATTAATCATCCTTTCATGCAAGTATTAGAGGATAGGGTGGTGTTGAGGCCTGATCCAGCATATCTCCCAAAAGTGGCCTCCAAGTTTCATAGGAGCCAGGAGGTAATTCTTTCCTCCTTCAGTGAACCAAAGTCTAAGGAAGAACACCGACGTCACACGTTAGATGTCAGGAGGGCCCTTATTTATTACCTAGACAGACTAGGCAAGGTAGAAAGGATAAAGCGTAAGGCCTTATTTGTATCTTTCCAGGGAAACCGGAAAGGATGTAGTGTCACAAGGGGAACAATAGCTAGATGGATAAGGGACGCCATTAGCTTAGCCTACATCTCTAGTAAAAGACCATGCCCTGGAGATCTGAGGGCTCATTCCACCAGTGCTGTGGTGACCTCCTGGGCCGAGAGAGCAGAGGTGTCCATCGAAGAAATATGTAAGGCGGCCACACGGTCTTCCCCTTCTACATTCTACTGACACTATTGTCTCAATCTGTCCTCCTCTGCTTACTTGTCCTTTGGGAGGAAGGTATTGCAAGCGGTGATCCCTCCCTAGGGTGCTTTAGTCTATATAAATCTCTCAGGTGGTGCTGTCATGGGAGAGGGGGAAAAAATCTAAGTTACTTACCGTTAACGGGATTTTACAGAGCCTATAACAGCACCCTTATATTCCCTCCCCCACTTATCTTGTGCACTATTAAGGGTGTTAAGAAAAATGTATTTGGTGATGGTTGTGTTAACTGTCTGGAGGTTCTCTTGTGCTCTAAAACCAAACTGATGCGGAGCAGAGGTACCGCCTTTTTATTCAGTAGGTTTCCTGTCCTGGTGGGCGGATACCCTCTCTCAGGTGGTGCTGTCATGAGCTCTGTAAAATCCTGTTAACGGTAAGTAACTTAAATTTTTCCACTGACAGATGATGGACCTGAGTGGGGACTTGTTTTTTGTTAGATGAATAGAAGGTTTCATTGGTATTATGTTCGTCAACATAACGTTTCTTAGTGGCAGAATGAACAAATAGTTGAACACCGCGTTGCACTGGTTCTTCCTATGAGCGTTTCTATTATACTGTGAACTGTCATTGTCTTGGTGAAGAATTCAATATACCATTTTTACAGATAATTTAAGTAAAAATGTTAAATGACATTCAAAGATATTTTATTCAAAAATAATAATTGGTTTATATCTTGGCAGATGACTGTACCAGGAGATCAGAGGAACAGCTGACGTCTTCAGTTTTTAAATCGGATGATTTTGAGATCCCACTGGATACAATTGAAGTTAATGCCATTACTCCATATATATCATCATCCCTTCAGAGCAAAGAACTCTCATCTGATCCTTTGAAAGAGGTCCTGTCTTCTGATTCATTAGTGACAACTAAGGAAAATCAGAGTCACAAAATAAGCATTAAAAACAGAAATACTCCTAAATCAGAGAAGCCATTTTCATGTTCAGAATATGGAAACAGTTTTCCCATCAAAAAGTCTTTTCTTAAACAACCAAAAATTCACACAGTGGAGAAAAAAATTTCTTGTTCCAAGTGTGGAAAATGTTTTAAACACAAATCACATCTTGTTAGTCACCAGAGAACTCACACAGGGGAGAAGCCTTTTTCATGTTCAGAATGTGGGAAATGTTTTAAGCGGAAACATCATCTGGATGTCCACCAGAGAACTCACACAGGGGAGAAGCCTTTTTCATGTTCAAAATGTGGGAGATGTTTTAACAAGAAATCAAATTTTGTTATGCACCAGAGAACTCACACAGGGGAGAAGCCTTTTTCCTGTTCAGAATGTGGGAAATGTTTTAACCAGAAATCAAATCTTGTTATTCACCAAAGAACCCACACTGGAGAGAAGGCTTTTTCATGTTCAGAATGTGGGAAATGTTTTCACGAGAAATCAGCTTTGGTTAAGCACCAGAGAACCCACACAGGGAAGAAGCCTTTTTCTTGTTCGGAATGTGGGAAATGTTTTAACCAGAAATCGGCTCTTAATACCCACCAGAGAACTCACACAGGGGAGAAGCCTTTTTACTGTTCAGAATGTGGGAAATGTTTTAACCAGAGATCAAATCTTGTTACTCACCAAAGAACCCACACAGGGGAGAAGGCTGTTTCATGTTCAGAATGTGGGAAATGTTTTAACGAGAAATCCGCTTTGGTTAAGCACCAGAGAACCCACACAGGGGAGAAGCCTTTTTACTGTTCAGAATGTGGGAAATGTTTTAACCAGAAATCAAATCTTGTTACTCACCAAAGAACCCACACAGGGGAGAAGCCTTTTTCATGTTCAGAATGTAAAAAATCTTTTGTAAAGAAATCATATCTTCTTAGTCACCAAAGAATTCACATTGGGGAGAAGTTTTTTCATGTTCATAATGTAGGAAATGTACACTAAAATCAACTCAAACATCAGAAAAGTCACAAAGGGGGTGAAGCCTTTTTCATGTTCAGAATGTTGGAAATGTTTTAACCAAAAAATATATTTCTTAAAGGGTTGTCCATTTCTAGGACTACCCCTTGTCATTCCTCATGTTTGGCCTATTTCAAATAAAAATATTCATACTCTCTTTCTGTGCCAGTGTCGTTCCAGTGGTCTTAGCACTCACGTTCCCGGGGCTCATGTGAGGTTGTTACAAATTCAGCGCTAGCTTCACTGTTCCTGCCTTCGGATGTATTGAACATCAACAGGAAGCCAGGGTTGCGACTGCTCTTTTACTTAGGCCAGGGTCACACTTGTGAGTGTGATGCGAGAAACTTGCATCAACACCTGGCACTGCTGCCGGCACTCGGGAGTGTGCGGCTACATAGCAATACAATGCAGCTGCACGCTCCAGTCCAAGTGCCGGCGGCAGTGCCGGGTGTTGATGCGAGAGACTCGCGCAAGTTTCTCCCTTCACACTCGCAAGTGTGACCCCGGCCTTACTCCTATTTTTAATATATCCAAAAGTAGAAACCGTGAACCAAGTTTAAGAATGCACTTGCTTTCGAAACACATTTGGTATTCTTTATTAACAATATATACTGTTCCACTGGCGCTTGACCCAAGAATATTTAATTTAGAGCAGCCTCTTTTGTATAATAACAGCCACCACCTGCTGTCAAATATTGTAAAGGTATTGTCACGCTGTCTCAGGATAGAGGTGGACCGGGGTCTATGTTGACCCTAAACTGGGGTCCTGACTAGTCCCTCTACCTGGAGGTACTGTTAATGGTACAGAGGTCCAGGCCGCCAGCGTAACCCTGTCTCCTGTAGATCCCTGACCACTGTAATCTAGTCCTGAGAAGGACCCTGATTACCACCAAAGGGAATGGGCAGGTCACAGCTTACAAACAGTATAAGACAAACGAGACAGACAAGGGGTAAAGTAAATACTGCCTTGCATACAAAACTTCAACTACAGAGGGGACACAAAAGGTTAAGGAGATAAAAAATAAGCGAGGAGAGGATAAACCACAACAGGCACTCTTAGCTTAAGTCTTCTCAGAAACGATCCGCTCTGCTGGTCTGAATGAATGCTTTCACCGACAACTCCTTAAGCAGACTGGCAGGTATTTGAAGGAAGCTAATTAGTGCCTAATACACAGCAGCCGGGCGAGGCTGGACCCAGTCTAAGCACAGAGAAAGGTAGAATTAACTCCCTCACTGCCAACAGACACAAAGTACCAACAACTCAGCTGCGAGAAGTCAGAATGTGAAATTGCGACGATCTTCGTGGCGATACACCCGTGACAGTACCCCCCCTTCTACGAGGGGCCTCCGGACCCTCAGGGCTAGGTTTATCAGGGTGAGTTGTGTGGAAGGCCCGAATTAATCGGTCTGCGTTAATATCAGACGCAGGAACCCACGTCCTCTCCTCAGGACCATACCCCTTCCAATGAACCAAGTACTGAAGGGACCGGCGATTCAGACGTGAGTCAATGATCTTCGACACCTGAAACTCCAAGTTACCATTGACCACCACTGGAGGAGGAGGTAGAGGTGACGGTATAACTGGCGCCACGTACCTCTTAAGCAACGATTTGTGGAACACATTGTGGATTTTAAACGTAGGAGGGAGGTCAAGACGGAATGCCACCGGATTAATTATCAAACTGATCCTGTATGGCCCGATGAACCTGGGACCGAGTTTCCAGGAGGGAACCTTAAGTTTTATATTCTTGGTAGACAACCATACCAGATCGTTCATACTTAGGTCCGGACCAGACACTCTCCTCCTATCAGCCATACGTTTGTATCGGTTCCCCATAGTACTCAGATTATTCAGCACTCCTCTCCACACTGAAGCAAGTGACGACGAAAATCGTTCCTCCTCAGGAACCCCAGAAGAGCCCCCCCCATTGAAAGTACAAAACTGGGGGTGAAAACCATATGCCCCAAAAAATGGGGACTTACCAGTGGACTCGCTCTGCCTATTGTTAAGAGCGAACTCTGCCAGAGGCAAGAAAGAAGACCAGTCCTCTTGGTTCTCTGAGACAAAACACCGGAGATATGTCTCTAAGCTCTGATTCAGACGCTCTGTCTGACCATTGGTCTGCGGATGAAAAGCCGAAGAAAATGACAATTGCATCCCCCGCCGTGAACAAAATGCCTTCCAGAATTTGGACACAAACTGAGACCCCCGATCCGACACTACATCGGAAGGCAACCCGTGAAGTCTCACAATCTCCCCAATGAACACCTGCGCCAGAGTTTTAGCATTAGGAAGAGCAATAAAATGTGCCATCTTACTGAACCTGTCAACTACAACTAGTATGACAGTTTTACCTGAAGATGGAGGGAGGTCCGTAATGAAGTCCATAGACAGATGGGTCCATGGACGCTCCGGGATTTTCAAAGGTAAGAGGGCCCCAGACGGACGGGTATGTGGGGTCTTAGAGCGTGCACAAACCCCACAGGACGCGACAAAAGTTACCACCTCCTTATTTAAGTTAGGCCACCAAAACCGGCGTGAAAGGAGATCCACAGTTGCTTTACTCCCTGGGTGTCCTGCCAAAGCAGAATTATGATGTGCCTCGATAACCTTTTGTCTTAACTGATCTGGAACAAATAGTTTCCCTGGAGGTCCTACAGGGCGTCCCCCTGAGCCTCCAATACCTCCTCCTCAAGCTCAGAGCATACAGCCGACACCACTACTCCCTCCTGAAGGATAGGAACCGGGTCATCCGTCCTCCCGGCCCCAGGGAAACTGCGAGATAAGGCATCAGCCTTTACATTTTTTGACCCAGGACGATATGTGACGACAAAATTAAACCTGGTAAAAAACAACGACCATCTAGCTTGTCTGGGATTCAGACGTTTTGCAGACTCTAAATACAGTAGGTTCTTGTGATCAGTAATGACGGTGACCGGGTGGACTGCCCCCTCCAAAAAATGACGCCACTCTTCAAAAGCCAACTTAATGGCCAAGAGTTCCCTATTGCCGACATCATAATTCCTCTCAGCGGACGACAATTTTTTAGAGAAGAAAGCGTACGGATGCCATTTACCAGGGGACGGACCTTGAGATAATACCGCACCCACCCCTACGTCAGACGCATCCACCTCCACAATGTACGGCTGTGATGCATCCGGTTGAATGAGTACAGGTGCCGAAGCAAAACATTTTTTCAAGGAGGAAAATGCTTGACAAGCCTTGTCAGACCACCTTGAAAAATCCGTCCCTTTTCTTGTCATGTCAGTGAGAGGTTTAACAATGGATGAGAAATTACGAATAAATTTCCGGTAGTAATTAGCAAACCCCAGGAAACGCTGCAGTGCTTTAAGATCCTCTGGCAGATCCCACTCAAGCACTGCCTTCACTTTCCCAGGGTCCATACGGAAACCGGGAGCTGACACCAGGAACCCTAAAAACTGAAGTTCCTGTACGGCGAATACACACTTCTCCCATTTGGCGTACAGTTTATTATCTCGCAAGATCTGCAACACCTGTCTCACATGCTCCTGATGAGACACAAGATCCGGCGAGTAAATTAAGATGTCATCCAGATAAATGACAACAAACTGTCCCACTAGGTGGCGAAAGATGTCATTAACAAAATGTTGAAACACCGCCGGGGCAGTAGTCAGACCGAAAGGCATGACAAGGTTCTCATAATGTCCCTCCGGAGTGTTAAACGCCGTCTTCCACTCGTCCCCCTCCTTCATCCTAATCAGATTATACGCCCCTCTGAGATCCAACTTAGAGAACCATTTGGCGCCCACAATCTGATTGAAGAGATCTGGAATAAGTGGGAGCGGATACGGATCTCGGACCGTAATCCGATTAAGCTCACGGAAATCCAAGCAAGGGCGTAGGCCTCCATCTTTTTTCTTCACAAAGAAGAACCCCGCGGCCACCGGGGAAGATGAAGGTCTAATATGCCCTTTAGCCAGACTTTCCGAAATATAATCCTTCATAGCCTGCCTCTCAGGACCAGAAAGGTTATACAACCTAGATTTAGGTAATTTAGCATCAGGGAGCAATTTTATAGAACAGTCATACTCGCGATGAGGAGGTAATTCTTGACACCCTTCCTCTGAAAAAACATCCTCAAAGTCCACCAGAAAAGGTGGTAAGGTTCTAGGCACGACCGCACCGATGACCGTGTTCATGCAGTTTTTATTGCAAAATTCACCCCACTGGCTTATCTCTCTGGATTGCCAATTAATAACCGGGTTATGTTTAGTTAACCAAGGAAGACCCAACACAATAGGAGTGGGAAGACCCTCCAACACATAACAAGACAATAGTTCTTTATGTATTGCCCCCACTCGAAGGTCAATGTTATGCACGGCTTGCAAAAAGCTACCTTGACCGAGAGGCCTGGCGTCGATAGAGAATATGGGGATAGGTTTGGCTAATACACTCAGTTGCATACCTTGAACCTGGGCAAACCGAGCGTCCACCAGATTAGCCCCGGCCCCACTATCCAGAAGAACAGAAATCCTCTCAGTTCTCGTACCTACCACCACCTCCGCTGGTACGAGAAACTGAGACGGACCTGGGGACGAAATACATACTCCCAGATTGTCGTCCACCACACAACCTGGGATTAATAGTTTTCCGGCGACTTCTTGCTCAGTACAGTACGGGATGGACACCCCTCAATAAAATGTCCCTTTCTCCCGCAGAAGAAACACTTTCTTGTCTTGCGGCGCACCGCCGATCCCCTCCCTCGGAATGATGTCCCTCCCAACTGCATAGGTTCCTCGGAACAAACCAGGGGAACCTCAATATTAGGGACTTTAGAAGGAGGTGGAGTCATCACAGGGGGCGGAGGTACCCCGCACCTCTCCCGAAGCCGTCTATCAATGCGAATTGCAAGAGCCATAGCGGCCTCCAGTGACGGGGGAGAATCATACTGAGCCAACACATCTTTTAATTTGTCAGATAAACCTTGACAAAACTGGCTCCTAAGAGCCGGGTCATTCCACTGAGTATCCGTGGCCCACCTACGGAACTCTGAAGAAAATTCCTCCGCCGGACGATCTCCCTGCTGTATCTTACGTAACTTCATTTCAGCAAGGGAGACACGATCCGGGTCATCATATACCAGACCCAGGGCTGTAAAAAATCGGTCCACTGACTGGAGAGCCGGGGAGCCCGGGGGGAGAGAGAACGCCCAGGATTGAGGGTCCCCTTGTAAGAGCGAGATGACAATTCCCACCCTCTGATCCTCACTCCCCGACGACCGAGGCCGCAGCCGAAAATACAATTTACATGCCTCCCGGAAAGTAAAAAACTTGTCCCGCCCACCAGTAAACCTGTCCGGAGAGCCACTTTAGGTTCAGATCTGGCTTGCTCCCGGGGGTACAAAACCTTGGATTTAACGTCCGTCAGCTCCATGGACAAACTCTGCAACTGCTGAGCTAGATGGGCTACTGGATCCATGGTGGCTGGGGAGAATCTTTAGTATGGTCGGTGAAAATGTCACGCTGTCTCAGGATAGAGGTGGACTGGGGTCTATGCTGACCCTAAACTGGGGTCCTGACTAGTCCCTCTACCTGGAGGTACTGTTAATGGTACAGAGGTCCAGGCCGCCAGCGTAACCCTGTCTCCTGTAGATCCCTGACCACTGTAATCTAGTCCTGAGAAGGACCCTGATTACCACCAAAGGGAATGGGCAGGTCACAGCTTACAAACAGTATAAGACAAACGAGACAGACAAGGGGTAAAGTAAATACTGCCTTGCATACAAAACTTCAACTACAGAGGGGACACAAAAGGTTAAGGAGATAAACAATAAGCGAGGAGAGGATAAACCACAACAGGCACTCTTAGCTTAAAGGTACTGCCACACTTAGTGATCTCGTTAGCGATCTCAATAACGACGCAAGCCAATGAGATTGTTTTTGTGATCGTTTTAATATCGCTAGTAGCTGCCACACTTAGTGATCTCGTTAACGACGCATAAGCGGTTAGCGATCTCATTAACGACTTTAACGGTCATTGCGATGTAAAAAACAGCGCACATCGCTCACAAAAGGTGCCAGACAGCGATATAGGCTCACCAGCGGGACGCCAACGATCTAAATACGGTCCAGAACTCTAGTGAACGATCAGTGAGATCACAGCAGGGGCCACGTCGTTGCTACATGCCACACACGTTAGCGTCACGAACGAGATCGCTAAATAGTGACGTAGTTTAGCGATCTCGTTAGCGACGCTGTTTAGTGTGGCATACCCTTAAGTCTTCTCAGAAACGATCCGCTCTGCTGGTCTGAATGAATGCTTTCACCGACAACTCCTTAAGCAGACTGGCAGGTATTTGAAGGAAGCTAATTAGTGCCTAATACACAGCAGCCGGGCGAGGCTGGACCCAGTCTAAGCACAGAGAAAGGTAGAATTAACTCCCTCACTGCCAACAGACACAAAGTACCAACAACTCAGCTGCGAGAAGTCAGAATGTGAAATTGCGACGATCTTCGTGGCGATACACCCGTGACAGGTATGTACAGTACAGACCAAAAGTTTGGACACACCTTCTCATTCAAAGATTTTTCTGTATTTTCATGACTATGAAAATTGTAGAATCACACTGAAGGCATCAAAACTATGAATTAACACATGTGGAATTATACATTACACTTTACAAAAAAGTGTGAAACAGCTGAAAATATGTCTAATATTCTAGGTTCTTCAAAGTAGCCACCTTTTGCTTTGATTATTGCTTTGCACGCAGAAAAGGTGAACGGATGGACTCTACATGCCTGGTTCCCACCATGAAGCATGGAGGAGGAGGTGTGAGGGTGTGGGGGTGCTTTGCTGGTGACACTATTGGGGATTTATTCAAAATCAAGAGACTGAAATTCTTGCCCATTCTTCCTTGGCAAACATCTCGAGCTCAGTGAGGTTGAGTAGAGATCATTTGTGAACAGCAGTTTTCAGCTCTTTCCACAGATTCTCGATTGGATTCAGGTCTGGACTTTGACTTGGTCATTCTAACACCTGGATACGTTTATTTGTGAACCATTCCATTGTAGATTTTGCTTTATGTTTGGGATCATTGTCTTGTTGGAAGACAAATCTCGGTCACAGTCTCTGGTCTTTTACAGACTCCAACAGGTTTTCTTTAAGAATGGTCCTGTATTTGGCTACATCCATCATCCCATCAATTTGAACCAGCTTCCCTGTTCCTGCTGAAAAAAAGCAGGCCAAAACCATGATGCTGCCACCATCATGTTTGACAGTGGGGATGGTGTGTTCAGGGTGATGAGCTGTGTTGCCGTTACGCCAAACATATCGTTTGGCATTGTTGCCAAAAAGTTCTATTTTAGTTTCATCTGACCAGAGCACCTTCTTCCACATGTTTGGTGTGTCTCCCAGGTGGCTTGTTGCAAACTTTACACAACACTTTTTAAGGATATCTTTGAGAAATGTCTTTCTCTGTGCCACTCTTCCATAAAGGCCAGATTTGTGCAGTGTACGACTGATTGTTGTCCTATGGACAGACTGTCCCACTTCAGCTGTAGATCTCTGCAGTTCATCCAGAGTGATCATGGGCCTCTTGGCTGCATCTCTGATCAGTCTTCTCCTTGTTTGAGATGAAAGTTTAGAGAGACAGCTGGGTCTTGGTAGATTTGCAGTGGTATGATAGTTCTTCCATTTCAATATGATCGCTTGCACAGTGCTCAGTGCTCCTTGGGATGTTTAAAGTTTTGGAAATCATTTTGTATCCAAATCCGGCTTTAAACTTCACAACAGTATCACGGGCCTGCCTGTTATGTTCCTTGGTCTTCATGATGCTCTCTGTGCTTCAAACAGAACCCTGAGACTATCACAGAGCAGGTGCATTTATACGGAGACTTGATTACACACAGGTGGATTATATTTATTTGATTTTACTCACATTTTATTTCTTTTTGTTTTGCATATTTTCTGTTGTTAGCCTACAAAACAATAACTGTAGAATTCCGGATAGTGCCACTATTTTAATCAAATTTCTAGAAAGCACATTTTATTAACCACCTTGTGTCTCCAGTGATATTAATATATTTTCCTCACATTTTAAGAGCAACATTATTTGTATGCTTGCTCTTGAACCAATTTCTGTGTGAGGAGAGATTATATATTTAGCTTGATATCTATCCTCTCTTTGACTATTTGAGCGCCGTTTGGAACTTTTTAGTATACATTTGGTATTCTATTAGTCTTTTCCCTGTGTTCCCTATGATTTTTAAATCCATTTTCCTACATGTTTCAACCAAGAAAGAAAAAAAGACTTTTTGATATGACTATATTTTAACTTTGAAAAAATAAAGAATTCTTAATTTTAAACGTGTCTTGGATTTGTAGAGTAGAAGCTGGATGAATCTTTCCTGATCCAGTGAGAAGGGTTTGTCCAAGTAGCGGACATCCCCTTTAAACATCAAAAATCCCACACAGAGAGAAACCATTATTATGTCTAGAGAAGAGTGAAAAATAAATTACTAGAAAATCCTATTTTGTTGACCATCAAAAATAACTCCGACGGGGAGACACTACATATGTTATTGACAAATTGCACAAAAACAACAGATAGTCATATAATTAAATGAGAACGGGTGTAATTTCTATGGATGAGCGAATGTGCTCAGTGATACTCTATCACTTGAGTATCTGGGTGCCTGGAAATACTCGGTGAGCATTAGCCGTTGCTCGGATTTGAAGTTCGAATCCCCACTCCACATGTTTGGTGTCTGTTAACCCCTTACTGTCTCGTGCGATCGGACGTGCTCCCGGGGGGAGCGCAGCCAATCGCGGCCGGGTGTCAGCTGATTATCAAAGCTGACACCCGGCACTATGTCAGTAAGTATGTCAGTTTACTATGTGAGTAAAACCCGGCACATTAACCCTTGGCACACCGCGATCAAACATGATCGCGGTGTACTGGGGGCACAGGGGAGGATCGCGCAGGGAGGGGGCTCCCTGCGCGCTCCCCTGAGACCCACAGAGCAGCGCGATGTGTCGCGCTGTTCCGAGGGTCCTTCCTCCCTGCAGGACCCCGGATCCAAGTTGTCGCCGGGGTCCATCCGGGTCCTGCAGGGAGGCGGCTTCCTCAGTGCCTGCTGAGAGCAGGCACTGAGAAGCCTGCAGCAATGCCAGAGCGATCGCTGGTGTGACAGAGTGCTGTGCACACTGTCACACCAGCGATCTGCTAAAATACAGTGATGTCCCACCCTGGGACAAAGTAAAAAAGTTAAAAAAAATAAAAATTGTTTAAAAAAATCATAAAAAAAAAAAAAAATATTCCCCAATAAATTAATTTTTTCCTGTAAATAAAAAAAACAAAAAAATAAAAGTACACATATTTGGTATTGACGCGTCTATAACAACCCCCCCTATAAAACTGTCCCACTAGTTAACCCCTTTAGTGAACCTCTTAAAAAAAAAAAAAAAAAAAAACAAGCAAAAAATCAATGCTTTATCATCATACCGCCAAACAAAAAGTGGAATAACACGCGATCAAAAAGACTGATATAAATAAACATGGTACTGCTGAAAACGTCATCTTATCCCGCAAAAAACGAGCCACCATACAGCATCATCAGCGAAAAAATAAAAAAGTTATAGCTCGCAGAATAAAGCGATGCAAAAATAATATTTTTTTATATAAAATTGTTTTTATTGTATAAAAGCGCCAAAACATAAAAAAATGACATAAATGAGATATCGCCGTAATCGTACTGACCCGAAGAATAAAACTGCTTTATCAATTTTACCACACGCGGAACGGTATAAACGCCTCCCCCAAAAGAAATTCATGAATTGCTGATTTTTGTTCATTCAAACCTCCCAAAAATCGAAATAAAAAGCGATCAAAAAACGTCACATGCTCAAAAATTGTACCAATAAAAACGTCAACTCGTACCGCAAAAAATAAGACCTCACATGACTCTGTGGGCCAAAATGTACAAAAATTATAGCTCTCAAAATGTGGTGATGCAAAAACTTTTGCAATAAAAAGCGTCTTTTAGCGTGACAGCTGCCAATCATAAAAACCCGCTATAAATAGTAAATCAAACCCCACTATCACCCCCTTAGTTAGGGAAAAATAATAAAATTAAAAAAATGTATTTATTTCCATTTTCCCATTAGGGTTAGGGTTGCGGCTAAAGTTAGGGTTAGGGTTGGCGCTAAAGTTAGGATTAGGGTTAGGGTTGGGATTAGGGTTATGGGTGTGTTAGGGTTAGGTTTGTGGTTAGGGTTGGGACTAGGGTTAGGGGTGTGTTGGGGTTAGGGTTGGAGTTAGAATTGGGGGGTTTCCGCTGTTTAGGCACATCAGGGGCTCTCCAAATGTGACATGGCGTCTGATCTCAATTCCAGCCAATTCTGCATTGAAAAAGTCAAACGGTGCTCCTTCACTTCTGAGCTCTGCCATGTGCCCAAACAGTAGTTTACCCCCGCATATGGGGTATCAGCGTACTCTGGACCCCAAGAGTTATTGTGCAATTTGTCCTATTTCTTCTCTTTCCCTTGGGAAAATAAAAAAACTGGGGGTAAAAATATCATTTTTTTTTTTAAAAATTATTTTTTTGTTTTTACGACTGTACGTTATAAACTTCTGTGAAGCACTTGGGGCTTCATAGCGCTCACCACACATCTAGATAAGTTCCTTGTGGGGTCTATTTTCCAAAATGTGGTCACTTGTGGGGGTTTCCACTGTTTAGGCGCATCAGGGGCTCTCCAAATGCGACATGACGCCCCCAGACCATTCCATCAAAGTCTGCAATTCAAAACGTCACTACTTCCCTTCCGAGCACCAACGTGTACCCATACAGTAGTTTTCTCCCACATATTGGGTATCAGCGTACTCATGACAAATTGTACAACAACTTTTGGGGTCCAATTTCTCCTGTTACCCTTGTGAAAATAAAATATTGGGGGCAAAAAAATCATTTTTGTAAAAAAATAATAATTTTATTTTTACGGCTGTACGTTATAAACTTCTGTGAAGCACTTCGGGGTTCAAAGTGCTCACCACATATCTAGATAAGTTCCTTGTGGGGTCTATTTTCCAAAATGGGGTCACTTGTGGGGGGTTTCCACTGTTTAGGTACATCAGGGGCTCTCCAAATGCGATATGACGCCCCCAGACCATTCCATCAAAGTCTGCAATTCAAAACGTCACTACTTCCCTTCCGAGCACCAACGTGTACCCATACAGTAGTTTTCTCCCACATATTGGGTATCAGCGTACTCATGACAAATTGTACAACAACTTTTGGGGTCCAATTTCTCCTGTTACCCTTGTGAAAATAAAATATTGGGGGCGAAAAAATCATTTTTGTAAAAAAAAAAAAAGATTTTTATTTTACAGCTGTACGTTATAAACTTCTGTGAAGCATTTCGGGGTTCAAAGTGCTCACCACACATCTAGATAAGTTCCTTGAGGGGTCTAGTTTCCAAAATGGTGTCATTTGTTGGGGGTTTCCACTGTTTAGGCAGATCAGGAGCTCTCCGAACACAACATGGCATCCAGCCAATTCTGTGTTGAAAAAGTCGAACGGCGCTCCTTCCCTTCCAAACTCTGCCATGCACCTAAACAGTGGTTTACCCCCACATATGGGGTATCAGCGTGCTCAGGACAAATTGCACAATAACTTTTGGAGTCTTGTTACCCTTGGGAAAATAAAAATTGGGGTGAAAAGATCATTTTTGTGGAAAAAATATGATTTTTTTAATTTTACGGTTGTACGTTATAAACTTGTGTGAAGCACTTTGGGGTTCAAATTGCTCACCAAAGATCTAGATAAGTTCCTTAGGGGGTCTAGTTTCCCAAATGGGGTCACTTGTGGGGGGTTTCCACTGTTTAGGCACATCAGAGGCTCTCCAAATGCAACATGGCGTCCAATCTCAATTCCAGCCAATTTTGTTTGGAAAAAGTCAAATGGTGCTCCTTCCATTCCGAGCTCTGCTGTGCACCAAAACAGTGGTTCCCCCCCACATATGGGGTATCAGCGTACTCAGGACAAATTGGACATCAACTTTTGTGGTCCAATTTCTCCTGTTACCCTTGGGAAAATAAAAAATTAGTGACTAAAAGATAATTTTTGTGGGAAAAAAATAGGATTTTTTATTTTCATGCTCGGGCATTATAAACTTGTGTGAAGCACTTGGGGGTTCAAAGTGCTCACCAAAGATCTAGATAAGCTCCTTAGGGGGTCTAGTTTCCAAAATGGGGTCACTTGTGGGGGGGTTTCCACTGTTTAGGCACATCTGGGGCACTGCAAACGGAACATGACCCCCATCAATGTCTGCATTCCAAAACGTTACTACTTCCTTTCCAAGCCCTGTCGTGCGCCCAAACAGTTTCACCCCCCCACATATGGGGTATCGGCGTTCTCAGGACAAACTGGACAACAACTTTTGGGGTCCAATCTCCTTGAGAAAAATCAAAAATTTGGGACTAAAAAATCATTTTTGTGGAAAATTATTTTTTTATTTTTCAGACCCAGGCATTATAAACTTTTGTGAAACACTTGGGGGTTCAAAGTGCTCACAACAAATCTAGATAAGTTCCTTAGGGGGTCTAGTTTCCAAAATGGTGTCACTTGTGGGGGGTTTCCACTGTTTAGGCGCATCAGGGGCTCTCCAAACACGACATGGCGTCCAATCTCAACTCCAGCCAATTTTAGTTTGAAAAAGTCAAACGGCGCTCCTTCCCTTATGAGCTCTGCCGTGTGCCCAAACAGTGAGGGGTGCAGTTTTTAGAATGGTGTCACTTTTGGGTATTTTCTGCTATATAGACCCCTCAAAGTGACTTCAAATATGAGGTGTTCCCTAAAAACAATGGCTTTGTAAATTTTGTTGTAAAAATGAGAAATCGCTGGTCAACTTTTAACCCTTATAATTTCCTAAGAAAAAAAAATTTGGTTACAAAATTGTGCTGATGTAAAGTAGACATGTGGGAAATGTTATTTCTTAACTGTTTTGTGTGACATATTTCTCTGTTTTAAGGGAATAAAAATTCAAAGTTTGAAAATTGCAAAATTTTCAAAATTTTCGCCATATTTGCGTTTTTTTCAAAAATAAACGCAAGGTATATCGAATAAATTTTACCACTAACGTCAAGTACTATATGTCACGAGAAAACAATCTCAGAATCGCGAAGATCCGTTGAAGCGTTCCAGAGTTATAACCTCATAAAGAGACAGTGGTCAGAATTTTAAAAATTGGCCCGGTCATTAACGTGCAAACCACCCTTGGGGGTTAAGGGGTTACACAGCCAATACACATGCAGGGATTGCCCGCCAGTCACTGTAATGCCGTAGCCATCTCTGTAGTGGCATTACTGTGATTGTCTGGCTGTATTATATAATCGGGTTATAAAAGAACAGGTGCCGCCACGCTCGGCACACTGACGCCAGTGCACAGCTCAGGGACAGTTCTTACTGGAGGAAGAGAGTGGTTATACAGGCCTGTGTGTGCACAGTGTAACAAATCAAAGTCCTGTAGTGTTGATACTGATGCTGAACCATCATATTAACAGTCCTTGTAAGGCCTAATCTTGTGCTTTGTTTGTATCAGATACATTCTGTATTTATACATAACCAAAGAATATTATGTCCAAATAATGTTAAATGCCACCTTACCTGAACTATGATATATCAACTCCTGCCATCAATATTGCAGAACAAAAAGGCATAGGCCAATAAATAAATTAATAAAATAATCAATTTATTGAACACACAAGATAAAATTAGACAAGGAAATTTCCATAGAAAATGCCAAGGACAGTAGATGCACCAGTCAAAAGAAAGGTATTAAATAATTCCATGTAAAAAATTCATGAAAGTTATGAATAAATATTCCACAAAGTGCCTGATGCTCAAATATTGCAAACTGTATCACAGATAATACAAATACACTGCATGCATAAATCAGCACTACATAAATTCTTAAATATTAATAGAGCCACTAATTAGTTTACAAATAGCATGTAGCTATAATATAGAAGTGCAAAAAGTACCTAGATAAATCCAAAATCTCATGCATTCAATGTATGGAATTTATTTGTACCAAAAGATCACTAATCAGCGCACAGATAATATATATCCATATGTGCAATACACAATTTGTCTATCCTGTGAGCTGACTACAGTGACACATGTAACTATACCGAATCCAAATAAAGTGCATAGTGCTTTACTGATCGATAAAACTTACATGGATACAAGTGTAGATCCTGGTGCCTATAGCCTCTGGCTACCCCGACAGCGCCGTTTCGCCATATTGCTTCCTCAATAGGGGGCATATGTGTGTGCTATGTGTACGCTCATCTATAAATATCCCCGTGATCAGCTGTTCCACATGTTGGCAATTCCGGTATTTGATTGCGCATGCGCAGCTCTTCCCTTGATGTAAATGGGGACTTCCTGTTCACCGCTCTTGGAATGCAAGCGTGAAACGCTCTGTGTTACCATGGTGAGCAGGACAGGAAGTCACAGGTGGTCCTGAGCGGCGCATGCGCTAACCGGGCCCCGAGATATGAACGGAAGGTGAAAATATTACTATTGGCTACAATGGGCTAATAATGAATATAAATAAAGTGCATACAATTATATATATATATATATATATATATATATATATATATACAATTCTCCCACAGATTATATGTGCACAATTGAATAAATTAAAGTGCATAAAAATACATACCCAATATATTAATAATATATATAACTATATTGATATATACATAGGAATATAATAAAATCCCTCATTAATTAATGACATGATGATGAATATAGCAAATTTATGACAAATGTGACAAAAAATATATTTTTCTAATGCGTAGCCAAATGAATTAGAGACCACTGAAATAGTCATCAATATCTTCAATATAAAATATATGACAGATGAATAGCACAAGTTCATTTGCAGCCAAATAATATCAAATATGTAACAGATTAATAGCATAAATGACAATAAGAAGTTAATTTGTTCAAATAATGAGGTAAAGAACACTTGAAGGTGATTATCAATAGCAAAATGATGGAATGAAGATCCACAGGACATTCACAGAAATGCTCCAGCGCCACCATAGATAGAAAAATTCACCATATTCATTCCTTGCTGCATGACAAAAAAACAAGAAATTAAAACCAAATAAAAACAAAAAGCAGGAATAATGAAAATAAATGTAATGGGGACCTAAAAATTACAAAAAAGCATTGAAACCCGGAGTTTCATTTAGACCCTGCGGAGCCATAGTTTCCCAATAGATAGATCCATTTGCATTCTTTTTGCGCTATTTTTCCAAGGTTTCCTCCCTAAAACCCAATTGAACCTGGTCAATAGACTGAATTCTAAGACCACTAGGATCGCAATCATGAAATAATTTAAAGTGCCGTTGCAATGTTTTCAACATACCATTATCCTCAATATCGGCTGACTTAATGATGTCCCTGACGTGTTCCCTAGTTCTAATTTTTCGCTCTCTCGTAGTTAGACCCACGTAGATTTTGTTGCAGGGACATCGTGCATGATGCACAACTCCTTTCGAGGCACACGTAAGCATTTTCCGTATTTCATACACTCTGGAACCATCATGGTTTTCAAAAGTCTTACTCTTAAAATGATTTCCACAGGCCTTACATTTCCATTACATGGAAAAAAGCCATTCAGTTCCCTCCTCTCCATATTGGATTGAGAGGTGGAATAGTGGCTATGCACTAGCAAATCTTTCAAATTTCTGGAGCGCTTTGGGACCATCAATGGGTAGTTAGGCAAAATTTTATTTAAAATTGGGTTTGCTTGTAATATCCCCCAATGCTTCCGCATAATGGTCACTAAATCAGACCATTGTTTATTGTATCCCATGATAAATCTCACAAATTTAGTGGCCTCTGTTTTATCATCTTGCCTATCACCATACAGTAATTGTTCTCTAGAATACTTAGTGGCCTTTTTATACCCTCTTTTTATCTGCCTATTACTGTATCCACGGTCGTTAAATCTCCGAATGAGATCTGACGCCTGCTGCTCATAGTCCTCCTTCCTTGTACAGATTCTTTTAACTCTAAGAAATTGACCTGTGGGGATATCATTAATAGTCGATTTGTGATAAAAAGAAGAGGCGTGTAGCAAGGTATTGGTTTCTGGCTTTTTTCTAAACACATTAGTGATAATGCTGCCATCCTGGAGGGCCTCAAGGTCAAGAAACTCGACCTTCCTGCCAAAATTATAGATCAATTTAATATTTCTGGTATTTTGATTCAATCTCTCCATCAATGACAACAAATTGTCTATCGAATCCTCCCAAACAAAAAGGATGTCATCAATAAATCGACTCCATCCATGTATGTCATCACTGCCCAAGATCACATCCTGCTGAAAAATACTCCGTTCCCAATACCCCATGGACAAATTAGCGTACTAGGGGGCACAAGTGGCCTCCATTGCTGTACCCTGTTGTTGCAGATATATATCCTTTTTTTATTTTATTTTAGGATATTTGTTTCTTGTTTTTTTGTTTTGTCTGTTTAATGGTCATGTGTTAATATGCATTTACATTTTGCATACACACCTACTTACTTTTTAGCTCAGACCTCGTTTTTCATATATCCTTATTGAATGTAAAAACATTATGTTCCAGGACAAATTTAAGCAACATCAAAATTAATTCAATTAACAAGGGTTCCAAATCACTCTCATATAGATAATGGGAAACAGCAGTCAATCCATCAACATGTCTTATGGAGGAATATAACGCTTCCACATCAGCTGTTACTAGTACAGCTCCCTCTTCTATCTGTAAAGAATCTAATATCTGTAGCATCATCGTGGTATCCCTTATGTAAGAGGGCAACACCTGCACCAGCGGTTGGAGATAATGATCAATTACTGTGCAAATAATTTTGCATAAATTACCCATACCTGAGACTATGGACCTCCCAGGCAGGTCCACAGGGTCTTTATGTAACTTTGGCAATAGTTGGAAGTTGCCAATATCGGTTGTAACTTATTGCGTCCACTAATCTTTTAGGGATGATCCCATCCTGATAAGCTGTCTCCAAGATACTAACTAACCTTTTGAAATTGCTTGCCTCTCATACATTACATTAGGCCATATAACCGTGTTCCCGCCCTTATCGGCCTGCTTGATGACCACACCATCCAAAAATTGTAATTCTTTCAAGGCTCTATTTTCATGAATACTTAGATTAGAAACCCAATTAGGAACCAATGGTAAACTCTCCACTTCTTTCATAACTACCTTGGTAAAAAAAATCTCCACAGCCGAACAAGTGCTTAGGATCGGAAACTTTGTACTTTTTCCAATCAAGTGTGTTGGAAACTAACCCTTCTCACTCACTTCATTCTCCTCCATAAGCTCTTCCAAGTTTTTCAAGGCTTCTTTTTCCACCTCAGTGGGAAACATAAGATCCATATCACTTCTGTAATGCAACTTTTGCAAAATGATCTTACGCGCAAACAGGTGAAGATCCTTAACTACATGGAACTTACCTAGGTATGAGGAAGGGGAAAATGTCAAGCCATTTTCTAATAAATTCACCTGTGTATCACTTAAATATAATTGGATAAAGTAATCACCTTGGATTTATCTGTGTTACATTTACCCATCTTCCTATGATTAAAAATAGGGTACTTTCTGTTGTCACTATTTTCACGGTTACTCCCCCTTGTATGTATCCGATAATCATTCATACTTTCCGCTTCGCTACATGAGGTGCTACTTTCTGCATAAGATGGTTGATCACGTCCTGTATTATTCAATTTACCTACAGCAGTCCCACCTCGCTTTTTTGGCAACTGCCACCTGAAAATTTTATCAGTCTCGAAATCATTGGAATCTCTCATAAATTTTTTTGCCTTAAGATCACTAATATCGCTTTCCCATTTATCAATGTCTTTTTCAATTGATTTAATAAGGCTTTCCATCTTATCTGCCACAAGTTGTTTCCTCATTGTTTTATGTAACTCTTCAATCTCTTTATCAAGAATCATCATGGTTGCTGTATTCTTGTCAATTATAATTTTAATAAATTCCAGGGAACATGAAATGGCGGCCTTTTTCCACCTCTGAATAAGATCAGAGTCTTCTACACCATGTTCCAAATTATTATGCAAATTATATTTTTCTCTGATTTTCCTAAGTGGTCGGTGCAAATGACAGTCAGTCTAATAAAAGTCATCACCCGTTAGAGTATACATCGAATTTTATTGAAGAAACCTCCCGATGATAACAGTATAATCTCCAAAATGGAAAAAAACTCAAAATGCACTGTTCCAAATTATTAGGCACAGTAGAATTTCTAAACATTTGATATGTTTTAAAAAACTGAAAATGCTCATTTGTGGAATTTGCAGCATTAGGAGGTCACATTCACTGAACAAAAAAGCTACTTAACTCCAAAACATCCTAACAGGCCAAGTTACATGTTAACATAGAAAACCTTCTTTGATGTCACCTTCACAATTCTTGCATCCATTGAACTTGTGAGTTTTTGGAGAGTTTCTGCTTGTATTTCTTTGCATTAAGTCAGAATAGCCTCCCAGAGCTGCGGTTTTGATGTGAACTGCCTCCCACCCTCATAGATCTTTTGCTTGATGATACTCCAAAGGTTCTCTATAGGGTTGAGGTCAGGGAGTTTATCTCCTTTTATGCCCATAGCAGCCAATGACTCAGACTCAGAGGTATTCTTTGCAGCATGAGATGGCGCATTGTCATGCATGAAGATGATTTTGCTCCTGAAGGCACGTTTCTGCTTTTTATACCATGGAAGAAAGTTGTCAGTCAGAAACTTTATATACTTTGCAGAGGTCATTTTCACACCTTCAGGAACCTTAAAGGGCCCTACCAGCTGTTTCCCCATGATTCCGGCCCAAATCATGACTCCTCCACCTCCTTGCTAATGTAGCAGCCTTGTTGGGACATGGTGGCCATCCACCAACCATCCACTACTCCATCCATCTGGACCATCCAGGGTTGCTCGACACTCATCAGTAAACAAGACTGTTTGAAAATTAGTCTTCATGTATGTCTGGGCCCACTGCAACCGTTTCTGCTTGTGAGCACTGTTTAGGGGTGGCCGAATAGTAGGTTTATGCACCACAGCAAGCCTTAGAAGGATCCAACACCTTGAGGTTGGAGGGACTCCAGAGGCATCAGCAGCTTCAAAAATCTGTTTGCTGGTTTGTAATGGCTTTGTAGCAGCTGCTCTCTTAATCCGATAAACTTGCCTGGCAGAAACCTTCCTCATTCTGTCTTTATCAGCACAAACACGTCTGTGCTCAGAATCAGCCATCTAATGTTTTCATCCCTTGACCAAGGCATTGCACTATTTGATGCTTTTCAGCAGCAGAGATCCTTTTTCTTTCCCATATTACTTGAAAACTCTTGCCTGCTTAATAATGTGGAACATCCAGTTTTCCTTTTATTGGGCTCACATGGCAAACTAATTATCACAGGTATCTGAGATTGATTTCAGTGATCCAAAGAACCCTGAGACACAATACCATCAATGGGTTTCATTTACAAAACAAAACAAAAAACGCTATGACACTTAAAACCAATTTGCATAATAATTTGGAACATAGTGTAACTCAAATGAAGGATAAACTTGAACCCTGAGACCTCTGGGAACAATGTTTTGCACTAAATAGTTCTCCAAAGTAGTTTTGTTCCACCACAATTTCGTTTTTTTATGCAATGCATTTTTGTATTGTAAAGAAAGATCCCTATTTTCCACCGTAAATTCCTGCAATCCGGAAGAAACTCCTTGCTTGAATAAATCTGAGGCTTTGGACCGCCAAGTGGTCTCCCTGGCCTTCAGGTCCATTTTAAATAACGCGGACGATCTGTTAGAGAACAGAATAACAAATTTATACATAACCAAAGAATATTCTGTCCAAATAATGTTAAATGCCACCTTACGTGAACTATGATATATAAACTCCTGTCATCAATATTGCAGAAAAAAAAGGCATTGCGTTCCAAGAGCGGTGAACAGGAAGTCACCATTTACATCAAAGGAAGTCTGGAAGAGCTGCGCATGCGCAATCAAATACCGGGATTGCCGACATGTGGAACAGCTGATCACGGGGATATTTATAGATGAGTGTACACATAGCGCACACACATATGCCCCCTATTGAGGAAGCCAATACGGCGAAACGGCGCTGTCAGTGTAGCCAGAGGCTATAGGCACCAGGATCTACACTTGTATTCATGTAAGTTATATCGATCAGTATAGCACTATGCACTTTATTTGGATTTGGTATAGTAAGGCCTCTTTCACACATCCGTTTTGCGCGCGCTCCGGCTGACGGCGCGCTCCGGCCTTTTTTTGTCAAACCGCATCCGGCGAAATGTAATGCCGGATCCGTTTTTTTTCCATAGACTAACATTATTGCCGGATGGCGCCGCATGTCCCTGCGGCGCGTCCGGTTTTTGCCGGATCCGGTGTCTGGTCGCAGTCCGGCGTCTGGCAAAAACGTTGCATGTCACGTTTTTTGTCTCCGGCGTAAAAGCCGGAAGTCTATGAACGCCGCAAGGCGGCGGATCCGGCGAAAGCCGGATGCGGTGGCCGGATCCAGTTTTTCAATTGATATACCAGCCCACAGCAAACATATTAAAAAGCATGCAGTGGGACATCAGACATACCATGTACAAGACATCAGGAGCAAGAGGACCACAGCCACAACACCAGGTTCCGCAGCCAGCACCAGGTTCCGCAGCCAGCACCAGGGCAATGGAGCGCCAGGACAATAGACGGTAAATATCACATCCCCCACCCCAAATTTTACCACGCATCTGTCACCAATGCTGACTGAGCTGCTGCAGTTTTTTTGCACCCTGGTACATTTTCAAATTCATGTTTTTGCTGTGATGGGGTTGGTTCCCCTGGTACTGTATGAAATGTTAATATTTTTTCACTGATGGGGTGGGTCCCCCTGGTAGTGTTTAAAATATGCATGTTTTTTAAGTGATATTGTGTATCCCCTGGTCCAAAATAATGTGCATTTTTTTAAATGTAAAATGTGTATCCCCTGCTACTGTAGTGCATGTGTTTAATTGATAATGTGGATCTACTGGTACTGTTTTTTTTTTTTGGCTGTGATGGGGTTGGTCCTCCTGCGACTATATGAAATATGCATGTTTTTCAATGATAATGTGGATCTACTGGTACTGTTTTTTTTTTTTTTTTGGCTGTGATGGGGTTGGTCCTCCTGCTACTATATGAAATGTGCATGTTTTTCAATCATAATGTTGATGTAGTGTATTTTTTATTTTTTTGGCTGTGATGGGGTTGGTCCTCCTGCGACTATATCAAATATGCATGTTTTTCAATGATAATGTGGATCTACTGGTACTGTTTTTTTTTTTTTTTTGGCTGTGATGGGGTTGGTCCTCCTGCTACTAGAACAGGAGAAGTCCCAGAAGACTGGAGAAGAGCAAATGTTGTTCCTATCTTCAAAAAGGGGAAGAAGGTGGACCCAGGGAACTACAGGCCGGTGAGTCTGATTTCTATACCAGGAAAGATCTTTGAACAAATTATTAAAGAACATGTATGCAAGTACCTGGATAAGAATGAAGTGATTAAACAGAGTCAGCATGGGTTTGTAACTAATAAGTCATGTCAGACTAACTTAATTTCCTTCTATGACAGAATCACTGACTGGGTGGATCAGGGAAATGCTGTAGATATAGTATATCTTGACTTCAGCAAAGCATTTGACAAAGTATCTCAAACAATCCTTATTGAAAAAATGACTAAGTATGGAATGGACAAGGCAACTGTTAGGTGGATTCATAACTGGCTTAGTGATCGGACCCAAAGAGTGGTTGTAAATGGCTGCACATCCAGTTGGAAGAATGTCTCAAGTGGGGTACCACAAGGCTCTGTTTTGGGCCCTGTATTGTTCAACATCTTTATCAATGATTTAGATGAAGGAATTGAGGGTAAACTGATCAAATTTGCTGATGACACAAAGCTAGGAGGGGTAGCTAATACTAGAGAAGAGATAGAGAGGATTCAAAAAGATATACATAAACTGGAGCAGTGGGCAGCAACTAACAGAATGGATTTTAACAGGGAAAAATGCAAAGTACTACATCTGGGCAATAAAAATGAAAAAAGCATATACAAAATGGGAGGAATAGGGCTAAGTAACAGCACATGTGAAAAAGACTTGGGTACACTAATAGGTCACAGACTGAACATGAGTCAACAGTGTGATGCAGCAGCAAAAAAGGCTAATGCAATTCTAGGATGTATCAACAGAAGCATACAGTCTAGATCACGTGAGGTCATTATTGCCCTCTACTCCTCTTTGGTCAGACCTCATCTGGAATACTGTGTCCAGTTTTGGGCACCACATTTTAAAAAAGACATCAACAAACTGGAGCAAGTTCAGAGAAGAGCCACCAGAATGGTGACCGGTCTGCAAACCATGTCCTATGAGGAACGGTTGCAGGATTTGGGAATGTTTAGCTTGCAAAAAAGAAGACTGAGAGGAGACTTAATAGCTGTCTACAAATATCTCAAGGGCTGTCACATTGTAGAAGGATCATCTTTATTCTCATTTGCACAAGGAAAGACTAGAAGCAATGGGATGAAACTGAATGGGAGGAGACACAGATTAGATATTAGAAAAAACTTTTTGACAGTTAGGGTGATCAATGAGTGGAACAGGCTGCCACAAGAGGTGGTGAGTTCTCCTTCAATGGAAGTCTTCAAACAGAGGCTGGATAGACATCTGTCTGGGATGATTTAGAGAATCCTGCTTTGAGCAGGGGGTTGGACCAGAAGGCCCAGGAGGTCCCTTCCAACTCTACCATTCTATGATTCTATGATTCTATATGAAATGTGCATGTTTTTCAATCATAATGTTGATCTAGTGTATTTTTTTTTATTTTTTTTTTTTAGGCTGTGATGGGGTTGGTCCTCCTGCTACTATATGAAATGTGCATGTTTTCCATTCATAATGTTGATCTACTGGTACTGTATTTTTTTCTTTTTGCCTGTGATGGTGTTGTTCCTCCTGCTACTATATGAAATGTGCATGTTTCCACTAGGTTGAAGTGTATCCCCTGGTAATGTTTATAATGTGCATGTTTTGCAAGTGATGTTGTGCGTCACCATGGTTTCCCAGTGATGAAGTTGTTCCTCCTGGTACTGTATTAAGTGTGCATTTTTTCCAGTGATAGGGTGGGTACCCCTGGCACTGTTTATGGGTCCAATTAATGACGGGATGTTGTGTTCCGTACACCATAAAGCTCACTCCTGTCCATGTTTGAATATTATTTTTGAAAACAGGGACAATGAATACATATATTCACAGTCCCTTTTTGTCTGTTTATTCCACAGCAGAAGATTTGAAAGGGAGGAGGCGGCAGCAGCTGAAGCAGCAGCAGCCCGGGGACTGGTCATCCTTGAAGCTAGGAGGCCAGCAGAAAGTAAATATGACATCCCCATTTCCCTACAAATTACATGTTTGTTTTTCTCTATCAGCCAGGGCCAAGGAATAAACATATATTCACTGTCCCTTTTTGTGTCCTTACTCAACAGCAGAAGACGTCAACGAGAGGCGGCAGCAGAACTTAAAGGGGAGAGGACATCCTCCAAGCTCGGAGGACAGCCAGCAGAAAGTAACTCTTGACATCCCCCATTTCGCTAAAAATTACATGTTTGTTTTTCTTTCAGCCAGGGCCAAGGAATAGTATATTCACTGTCCCTTTTTACTCAACAGCAGAAGACGTCAAAGACAGGCGGCGGCGGAGGCGGCAGCAGCAAGCAGAGAGGAGGAGAGACGGGCCGAGAGGACAGCCAGCAGAAAGTAAATATGACATCCCCCATTTCCCTATAAATTTCATGTTTGTTTTTCTCTTTCAGCCACGGACAAGGAATATAAAAATATATTCACTGGCCCTTTTTGTGTCTTCCACAGCAGAGAGCGTCAAACAGCTGCAGCAGCTGCCGCACTGTCGGCGTTGGCAGATGAAGCGGCGGCAGCAGCAGCATCTCCTCCCTCCCAGCCACTTGAGCCAGCTAAGCGTGACACATCTTCTTTTGGGAGCCCTCCTTCCATCGTCAGCAATTGGCGGTAAAAATATCTTAATATTTTTTCTCTCCACAATCCATCTGTGGGATATATGTATTCATTGTCTTTTTTACTAACAGAAATCGCAAGATGATGAGGAGCTGCCAGAGGAAGAAGGACGGGGTGGAGAGATACCCGGAGTGGGCTCACAATTCGTAAGTATCCTGCATCAATCGCATAAACACAACATCACACTACACACAACACATAGAAAACCATTTAGTACATACTTGACACAGCGGCCAACACATGCCAATATCCTAAATTTTTTTGTCTTTTTAGTCTCTCGGATCTGGGAGCCAAGAAAGGGGTCCTCACAGCGCCTTCCAGAGTCGTCGTCGTGAGACTGTCGGCGGTTCCCAACGTGTAAGGTTTTTTGTTTTTTTTTTTGGATTACAATGTAATTTTTGTTTTTTTTTCAAAATTTTTTTATCTTTGTTGGGGTGCATTTTTATATTTAAATTTTTAGGTTTGATTATAATTTTTTCACTATTTACCTTTTTGGGTAAGATTAAATATAATTTTTGAAAATTTTTTTACAAAAAATTTGATATCTATACTTTTTTTTTCTTAATTTGTTATAGTTTAACATGTATACTTTTTTCCATTTCACATGCTAATGTGTATGGTAATGTTTTTTTTTTTTTTTCTATTTTAATTTCACAGGCTTCACAGCGTGCTCCCGACTCGGACAGTGAGGAGGGGATCGACGTAGACCTGATGATTGATCTGGTCCGAGAAAGGGAGCCGCTGTGGAACATGGGGGACCGCCGGCATTCGGATCAAGTTGTGACCCGACGGCTCTGGGAGGAAGTGGCATCGGCAATGGTGGACCGCTGGGAGGACCTCGATGTTCGGTCCCAGACTAAACACCGTAAGTATAGTTCATGTTGCTGACTGTAAAGCTGTGTTTCCCAAACTTCAGTCCTCGTGTCACCCACGCTTCATGTTTTCAGGATTTCCTTTGGTGCAACACTATGGAAATACTGAAAACTTAACCTCTGGGGGACACGAGGAATGAAGTTTGGGAAACACTGATGTTGTATACTAACCAATGTGTGCTTCTCGTTTCAGGGGAGAGAATTGTGAAGCGGTGGCGGTCTGTGAGGGATCGCTTTAAGAAGGAGTTCAACAAGGAGATGCGGCCCTGAGTGGTTCTTCGGGACGCCAGAGCAAGTATAAATACGCACGAGCCCTGGCGTTCCTGCGTGAAACTATGGTCACCAGAAGGTAAATACTACCATCAAATGTTAACATCTATCCAATGTTTTTTTGCAGCCAGGGCCATTCCACATCTGTATATTCATTGTATGTTTTTTCTTTCTTCCACAGCACGGTGACCAGCACTCGGGCGCCCGCAGAGTTGGCGCCTTCTAGAGCGATCCCTCACGAGACCGACACCAAGGGACACTTCGACCGCCCCTCTACATCTGCACCTTCCCACACATTTGATCCCGCAGTCCCCTCCACCAGCGCTGGAGCATCGTGGCCATCTGCATTACATGAATCTGCTGGTGAGGAGATAGCTTTCCCTTTACCCCACCCTTCTGCCACTGCCACCTTTAGTACAGCTGCAAGTACTGGGCGGCAGCGGCAGAGGGGTCAGGAAAGGAGCTATGTGCCCGAGTTCTTGCATCTGAATGCATCTTTCCAGAACTGTCTTAACGTATTATCTGAACAACTTGCCGCAGGCATTCATCAGATAACCTCCGCAGTTTTGGAGGTAAAGACACTTCTGCAAACCATGCAGTCAGAAGCAAGAGCATCACCTAATCACAGCTTTTTTAGGTCTGTGGCGGAGCGCATAGATACGCTATCTGCTGACCAGCAGATGTATGTAATGCACACGTGCCACACTGCTGTAGTGCAGGCTATCTCCCATCCTCCTCCATCGACCCCAGTTGTTCCTCCACCTCCCCCCCCTCCAGCCGCCGTACATCTTCCCCCCCTCCAGCCGCCGTCCCTCCTTCCCCTCCTATTCAATACAAGCCACCTCCCCAGCTCCATCAACCTCCCCAATTACAACAACCTCCCCAGTACCAACCACCTCCCCAACTTCAGTCACCTCCCCAGTACCAGCAACCTCCCCACTACCAGCCACCTCCCCCGTACCACACTCCTACCTCTTACAGATCTCCTTCCCCCTTCCAATTCCCTACCATGTCACCTGCTCCTCCTGCCCAACCCTCCACTCCACCACCACCCACCTGTTCTGCCTCTAACTTGTCTTCCCATTCTTTTACTCTTTCCACCCCTTCACCTCTTCCTGTTCCTTCACCACCACCATCCCGGTCGTCCCTCCACACTCCACGGTCGAAGTGTCCCGCAGCTCCTCCAGCAGTATTTCCACCCCACACTACACTGACCTGTGAATGTGTATTTTTTATTTCATTAAAAAAATAATAAACTTTAATAAAAAAAATAAAGTTTAATAAGAAAATAAAGTTTAATAAGAAAATAAAGTTTAATAAGAAAATAAAGTTTAATAAAAAAATAAAGTTTATTTAAATTTGAAACATTTGGCAAAAAGGCCTAATTTTCTATAAATTATATTAAAAAATAATTTTTAAACTAAATTTTGCATTGGTTTAACAATGTTGTCTGTCTTTTATTTATAGGATGTTAAGTTTTAAATTTTGTATACAGGTAAACCTATTTGGTTACACAAACACCATTAGAAAAAAACACCTAACTTTGGCTAAAAGGTTCATAAATTTAACCTTTTTGCCAAAGTTGTGTCCCGGGTTGTGTAGTATGCAAAGTATATTATCTTTTTCCAAAAATTGTGTACTTTGTTAGGTTATCCCCTACAAGAGGGTTCCCCAACTGCAGTCCTCAAGGCCCACCAACAGGTCAGGTTTTCAGGATTTCATTTGTATTGCACAGGTGAGGCAATTATCACCTGAGCAATACAAAGGAAATCCTGAAAACATGACCTGTTGGTGGGCCTTGAGGACTGGAGTTGGGGAACCCTGCCCTACAAGGTACACTTTTTTGGACAAAAGGTGAAATACTTTTGTTAAAAAAACCCAGCCAGGGACACAACTATGGCAAAAAGGTTACAGACAGTATAAAACACACAAGAAGGTAGACAAGTAAACTTTTAAAGGTTTATTGTGGGTACAGAAAGTTTTAAAACAACAAATACATTTATCACACTCTGTCATCCTGCCAGTCAACACTACCTTCTGGTGACACAAAGTATTGGGCAAAATGGTCCCTCATTCTTGAAATCCGGCGAAAACGGATGCAAAACCGGATACACCGGATGAGACGGATCCGTTTTTTTTCCGGAGGACATAAACGGATCCGGCGAAAAATCGGATGCGTCTCATCCGGTTTTACATACTAGTTGCCGGATGCGGCACTGCGGCAAAATGCCGGGGGCGCCATCAGGCGCAAAACGGATGTGTGAAAGAGGCCTTATTTACATGTGTCACTGTAGTCAGCTCACAGGATAAACGAATTGTGTATTGCACATATGGATATATATTATCTGTGCGCTGATTAGTGATCTTTTGGTACAAATAAATTCCATACATTGAATGCATGAGATTTTGGATTTATCTAGGTACTTTTTGCACTTCTATATTATAGCTACATGCTATTTGTAAACTAATTAGTGGCTCTATCAATATTTAAGAATTTATGTAGTGCTGATTTATGCATGCAGTGTATTTGTATTATCTGTGATACAGTTTGCAATATTTGAGCATCAGGCACTTTGTGGAATATTTATTCATAACTTTCATGATTTTTTTACATGGAATTATTTAGTACCTTTCTTTTGACTGGTGCATCTACTATCCTTGGCATTTTCTATGGAAATTTCATTGTCTAATTTTATCTTGTGTGTTCAATAAATTGATTATTTTATTAATTTATTTATTGGCCTATACCTTTTTGTTCTGCAACATTCTGCATTTAGCCTAGCGAGGGACAATTGCATGAGCAAGGGGATTGGCTGATTACAGTCTCTAGGCAAGGCTTAGTGCTTTGCAGTCCGTTACTATATATATATATATATATATATATATATATTTTTTTTTTTTTACAGGGTAGTCCAAAAGTAGGTGGACAGTATGTGTAATAGGGTTATGAAGGGGGAGATTTATCAAACATGGTGTAAAGTGAAACTGACTCAGTTGCCCTTAGCAACCAATCAGATTCCACTATTCATTCTTCACAGACTCTTTGGAAAATGAAAGGTGGAATCTGATTGGCTGCTAAGGGCAACTGAGTCAGTTTCACAGATCCAGTTTTCACAGATAAATCTCCCCCAAAATGGCAAATAATTTAAATACAGATCAAAGAAAATGGATTTTAAAAGAGTATTGGAAATCTCAAAATGCTGAAACAGAGCAAATTGGGTTGAAACATTTGGTACTCAAGCCCAAAGAGACAAACCATTTACCGCATTCGTGACAAATTCGATGCCACTGGCTCAATCCTTAATGCTCCAAAAACTGGTCGACCCAAAACAGCCTGTACAGAAAATAATAAACAAATTGTAGTCGAAACATTTGTTCAGAGTCCAAAAAAGTCTATCAGAAGAGTCTCTTTAGAATTGGGAATTTCACGAGCTTCCATCATGCGAATCCTGAAATCTATTGGGTGGAAAGCTTATCATCCACGTCTAAGTCATGCTTTATTGGAGGATGATCCAGACAGGCGGCTGCAATTTAGTCAGATTATGCTTAACAAAATTGAAGAAAATCCAGTAATTTTAGATAACATTATGTGGAGTGATGAAGCTTCTTTCACATTATCTGGCCATATTAACAGACATAATTGTATTTACTGGTATAATGAGAACATGCATTTAACATTAGAGCAACAACTGAATGAGCCTGGTGTCAATGTTTGTGGTGGTATTTCAAGTTTTGGTGTTTTTGGACCATGTTTTGGATCATTCCATTTTTTTTGATGGAACAGTCACAGGAGATAAGTATCTCAAATTTCTAATGAATCAAGTTGTTCCCCAGTTACAGCAACAGCCTAATTCAAATGACCTTTATTTCCAACAAGATGGGGCCCCTCCACATTATTCAAGAGTAGTCCGCGAGTATCTTGATGAAACATTTCCTAATAAATGCATTGGCCGAAGAGGCCCACTTGATTGGCCGGCACGTTCACCAGACTTGACCCCAATGGATTTTTCTTTTGGGGAGAACTCAAGGACAAAGTTTATAGTCGAAAACCAAAAAGTGTCAGTGACTTGAAATATTACATAAAAGATGCATTTCAAGAAATTAATACCCAGAGACTTGTGCAAAAATGTTTGTCGAAGCGTAAGAGGCAGACTTCAAAGCTGTGCAAATTGTGATTGAAAACAGTTTGAGCACCTGTGTTGATAAAAATTAAGGGCTTTTGTATTCTTGTTCAGAATAAAATTTAATTGTCAATGTTATGCTTGTGTTAGTAAATATAATTTTATATATAAATCAAAATAAATTTTATTATTTTCTGTCCACCTACTTTTGGACCACCCTGTGTGTATATATATATATATATATATATATATATATATATACCACATTCTCTTTTTGGACATGAAAAAATAGACTATAGTGTTATCCATAGAGTGTTACGTGCTTTGTGGTGCATTTTTATTGTATATAACACTCCAAATAGGCGTTGAGAACTTTTTCTGTATTGAATTTGTCATTAGTAGAGATGAGCGACTTTGCCTCCGGGAGGGTCGAGTCGGGTTTCGGACCATCCGACTTTACCAAAAGTCGAGTAGAATGAAATCGGCCGACTAACGGCAAAAGTCGGAGTTTCGGCAAAAAAACGAAACCCGACCCCAATGCAAGTCAATGGGGAATAAAAGTCGCCAGTGACTGGAGGAAAGTAAACACACCTACAGTGCCCATTTCAATGCCAACGACATTAAATTCTTATTACTTAAGCTTGTCAACCTTCATTTACTTTATAATAATCTTTTATTCTTATATAGCGCTAACATATTCCGCAGTGCTTTACAGTTTGCACACACTATTGTTGTTGTCCCCGATGGGGCTCACAATCTAGATAATAATAGTAAAAAAAAAAAAAATGAAGGAGCAGTACGCTCCGAAACGCGCGTCGGGGATAGCCTGACTATAACCTGCTTCAGCTCTAAGGTAATTATGGTACCCATTGATGTCATTTGGCATTTAGGTTTTGTACTATGCATATAATGTGGCGTCTACATCAGCAGTGTGGCTATGTTATAGTGTACCCATGAGTGTATGGCTTGGTACTTACCTGCTATGCACCCTATATGACAGATTCCATTATATGGTACTTACCTAATATTCTATGCATATGATGCTTGTTCTGTCAATACTTTTCTGTCTTGCCACCTGCGATGCCTATATGGTTATTTATTGTATATGGTACAATGATATCTATTTCTAATTCTATGGTTACATATAATTGCATATAATTCATGTACTAATGACTTTAGCTGGCTATTTGTGCTTTTTTCATGTGCATTATTGGGTGTACCCCATGTGTTTTTCTTGCCCCTGTCATTGTCCTGTATTTTTATCAATTTTATATTTTTTGTATCAATAAAATTTTCATAGACTACATGGCTGTTTTTCATTGTGATATGTCTCTAATAATAATAGTAATGCATTGAAACTGGGGGTTATTTGGCTAAAGTTGTGGGGGGGGTACAGCCCAGTTAGGGAGGTGGAAAAACTGGCATATGTTGAGGTGTAGGCTGGACGTTCATCAGCTGCAAATGGAGGAATTGGAGAAGTAGGAGGAAGAGGAGGACAAAGCGAGCCATTTTGCTGGCAATCTATGTGTCATCAGGGGAAGGTGGTATAAAATCCTTTGAAACCCAGGCATGGTGTATTTTAATGAAGGTGAGATCATCTACATTTTGGGTCGACAGCCGGGTCCTTCTTTCTGTCAGGATTGATCCAGCAACACTGAAGACTCTTTCTGATAGCACACTACCAGCAGGGCAAGCGAACTCCTGTAAGGCATATTGTGCCAATTCAGGCCAGGTGTCCAGTTTACAGGCCCAGTAGTCAAAGGGGAATGAACTGTGAGGGAGAACATCGATAGGGGAGGAGAGGTAATTTTGAACCATAGTTGACAACTGCTGTCTCCTGTCTGTTGCAACGATTCTGTATTACCAGTCATATGAGCGGTGCTCGAGAAATCAGTCCACAACATGGTCATGAAACCCCTGTCTCCAACGCCACTTCGGCTGTGTGCACCACGAACACCTCTTCCATGTTGCCCAGTATGGCTCGTGGTAGAACCTGCACCGCTACTGTGTGCTGGGAATACCTCTAACAAATGGTTTACCAGAGTTGCTTGTTTGTTCGCCAATATTAGCTCTAGGTTCTCCTGTGGCATGATGTTCTGTAATTTGCCTTTATAGCGTGGATCGAGGATGCTGGCCGACCAGTAGTCGTCATCCTTCATAATTTTGGCAATACGGGGGTCCCTTTTTAGGATCCGCAAGAGACAATCACACATGTGGGCCAATGTTCCAGGTGTCAATGATGCACTGCCAGTGGTGGGTGGAGGAGCACTTTCTGCCAAATCCACATCCCTCCAGTCATGCACAAACCCTGTACCTGACCTTGGCAAGCCAACATTTTCTCTAGCCCCCTGAGAAGCATACTCCTCCCCAAAATAATCATCCCCCTCATCCTCCTCCTCTTCTTCCTCCACCTCATCCAGGACAGTTCCCTGAGCAGACAATGCCTGACTGTCATCAAGGCTTCCCTCCTCCTCCTCCTCCGCTGCAGACGCCTGATCCTTAATGTGCATCAAAATTTGCATGAGCAGACACATAAGTGGGATGCTCATGCTTATGATGACGTCGTCTGCGCTTACCAGCCGTGTGCATTCCTCAAAACACTGAAGGACTTTACAGAAGTCTTTCAGCTTTGACCACTGCACACCCGACAACTCCATGTCTGCCCTCAAACTGCCTGCCCGTGTATCCTCCCACAAATGCATTACAGCCTGCCTCTGTTCACACAGCCTCTGAACCATGTGCATGGTGGAGTTCCACCTTGTTGCAATGTCTATGATTAGGCGGTGCTTGGGGAGGTGGAGCGATCACTACAGCCTCTGCATACGACTGGAGTCTACGGGGGAGCGACGGATGTGCGAGCACAGTCTTCGCACCTTATGGAGCAGGGCTGGTAAATCTGGATAATTATTTATAAAGCACTGCACCACCAGGTTCAAGGAGTGAGCCAGGCAAGGTATGTGTCTGAATTTTGCCAGGGCTATGGCCGCCACAAAATTACATCCGTTATCACTGACTATCTTGCCTGGCTCAAGATGTATACTGCCCAGCCATGACTCAGTTTCTCGCTGCAAGTAGTCGGCCAGTACCTCCGCGGTGTCTGATGTCGCCCAAAGACATCATCTTTAAAACAGTCTGCTGACGCTTACCACTAGCTGTTCGATAGTGGGACATCTCGTGTGCAACACTGGCAGCTGCGGATGGAGTGCTCGTGCGACTGCACTCTGTCGATGAACTTTCGCTTCTGGAGGAGGAGGAGGGTCGAACGCCTACAGCCAACTGTTGCCTAAACTGTGGGCTAGGCAGCACTGTCCCAATGCCGCTGTCCCCTGTGTACCCTGCATCCACCACATTCACCCAGTGTGCAGTGACGGACATGTAACGGCCCTGGCCATGCCTACTGGCCCATGCATCTGTTGTGAGGTGCACCTTTCCACTCACTGATTGTTTGAGTGCATGGACAAAGCGGTCTTTCACATGCAGATGGAGGTCAGGGATGGCTTTTCTAGAAAAGAAGTACCGACTGGGTAGGTCATAGCTTGGAACAGCGTAGGCCATGAGCTCTCAGAACGCTGCACTTTCAACCAAACGGAAGGGCATCATCTCTAATGAGATCAGTTTGGCAATGTAGGCGTTCGAAGCCAGTGAGGTTTTGTAGTCCGTCCACGCTTGCAAGTGCATGGTGTTTACATGTCTAAGCATGCAACTGGTATTCAAATTTCGGAGATTTTTCCCTCGGCTAAAGGTCCTTCCACACTTCTTACAGATAACTTTTGCCTCATCAATAGGATTTTGGTCAAAAATAGTAAATAAACTACGGATCTCATCTCTAATAAACTGCTTGAGGTCCGCAGCTCTAATCGGGCTTCATCTTCTAGTGTCTGTTCTATACCAACTTGGCACAGCTGTTTGTCATAAGTGTCGGGAAGGGGCTGAGTTCAAAGTCCGCACTGTTTGTGTTTGGCCTTAGAAGTTATTTTTTTTTGCCTGGGATACGGAGGAAGAGGAAGGGAGAGAGGTGGGGTAGACCAGTCAGCTGATGGGTGATCACACCGTGACACTCACCCTCTAGCCGTCCACAAGTACCGGGTCTGGAGGAGGAGGCACCGTGCTTGATTCCGAGGCCTTCCTGCCGCTTTCTTCCACTTCTGGCGTCTGATGACCCACTTTTGGGACGCCCGCCATCATTGGTCTGTGTATGGACTGAAACCACCGCCGGTGGTGGGTGCTCTCCTGTGTCCTGGGGGGACAACATGTTCCACAGCGCACACTCCCGCTCATTGTGCCGCCATTTTTAAGGTTGCGTTCTCCCTCTGGCTTCCCCGCCCCCAGGACACTCCCCCAGTTCACCCGGAAGTCGTTGGAGGACTTCCGGTGTACCTGGACGTTCCCTGGCCAGTGCGCATGCGCGGGCGAAAACCCGGAAGTAGTGCTTCTGTGGCGCAGGGCGGCCGCGGCCTACACCCTGCTGCCAGAAACCTTGCCAGAGCTCCGCTTCCTCTTGCGCCCACGCGACGATGTCGGCCTGCCCCGGACCAAGGTCGCGCCATCCTGGACCAGCGGAGGGGGGAGACTGGTAACAGGGCTCCCCCATGACTGCTTTCGACGTCCCGGATTCCGCCGTCGTCAAAGGAACCGCGCGGAAGCATCGGGACCCGGGTAAGTATCTTCATCTGAAGGTAAGTATTCCTCTGTAGGGTCCGTCCTCAAGGACAGGAAACCAACTTCGGGGCGAGGGGGACCGATCCTTTTATCTGTAGGTTCCCTGTCCTTGGGGGCGGATCCCCTCTCTCGGTGGGTGCTGTCGTAGCGTTGGGGAAAAAATGAAATTTTTTGAATTTACCAAATGGCTGCAATAAAAGAGTGAAAAATTTAAAGGGGTCTGAATACTTTCTGTACCCACTGTATTAATTCCAAATGTAAAACTATACTCACAATTCACTCCCTGAAGGTTAGTCAGAAGGTGACTAATAGAAAAAACATATATCCCACGTCTCAGTATATAAGGTTGAGGTGACGCTCGCTCTAGAAAGCCTCTCATTTCTACGTGTTTCGTCGTCCTCACCAAAGGCGAATCATCAAGAGACTATTTAATATTGACCTATATTCAAGTGAGAAAAGACGAAGAAAACTCTAAAATCATGTATCCTGTTATTGGAAACAGTCAGAACACTAGCCACATATTGGCAGATCCCAGACTGTAACCTATATACTTCATAAGTTTATAATCCGCTCCAGTATTAGGAATAGATAGTATGTCAAAATACAGTATATACCGCTCAGGGAACATGTAACTTCCAGAGATTATTTCCATATCCATAGTAAATAATTGCACAGATCTCCCAGACATTATGGTTGCACATATCCCTAGTCTTTATAATGATATTGCACTCATTCCCTGACAGACCGCAGCATGGCCATTAGTTAGAAGCTGCTAATGATCTTTGGAGCAGGTAAGTTTTCCCTGAGTGGTATATATTGGGCCGTCTAGGACAATTTGTCAGCACTACTAATTAACAGCTGTTACAATACCAAACTAGAGCAGTCCTTATAGGAGAAAAAAACACAATAATTATACTGTATTATCACACACTATCTATTCCTGACACTGGAGTGGCTTATAAACTTACGAACTATATTGTTTGAAGTCTGGGATCTGTCTATATGTGGCTAGTTTTCTGTTTCGGATAACATGATACATGATTTTACTTGTTTCATTGTCTAGTCTCACTTGAATATAGGTCAATATTAAATAAAGTCTCATGATGAATCGCTATATGGTGAGGACGACGAAACCCATAGAAATGAGAGGCTTGGAGAGTGAGTGTGTATACGTCACTTCACCCTATATACTGAGATGTGGGGTACATGTTTTTTCTATTAGTCACCTTCTGACTTACCTTCAGGGGGTGAATTATGGGTATAGTTTTACATTTGGAATTAATAAAGTTTAGTTTTATCCTTTTGTCAACAAACAGGAGGAATGACAAGAGACAACCCCTTTAAGAAGATCCAATTTTGGTTAAAACTATTCCAACACCATGAACATAAAAAAGACTTCTCCCCTATGTGACATCTCTGATGTTTATTAACAGTTGATTTACAAGTAAAATATTTCTCACATTAAGAAAATGAAAAAGGCTTCTCCTCTGTGTGACTGCTCTGATGTCTAACAAGAAGCGCTTTCCGGCTAAAACATTTCCCACATTCTGAACAGGAAAAAGGCTTCTCCCCTGTGTGGGTTCTCTGGTGACTAACAAAATGTGATTTATGTGCAAAACATTTCCCACATTCTGAACAGAAAAAAGGCTTCTCCCCTGTGTGAGTTATTTGATGTGTAACAAGATTCCGTTTCTCGTTAAAACATTTCCCACATTCTGAACAGGAAAAAGGCTTCTCCCTGTGTGGATTCTCTGGTGCCTAACACAATCTGATTTATGCTTAAAATGTTTCCCACATTCTGCACAGGAAAAAGGCTTCTCCCCTGTGTGAATCCTCTGGTGGGTAACAAAATTTGATTTCCAGCTAAAACATTTCCCACAATCGGAACAGGAAAAAGGCTTCTCCCCTGTGTGAGTTCTTTGGTGACTAACAAGCTCTGATTTCCGATTAAAATATTTCCCACATTCTGAACATGAAAAAGGCTTCTCCCCTGTGTGAATTCTCTGGTGGGTAACAAAATTCAATTTCCATGTAAAATATTTCCCACATTCTGAACATGAAAATGACTTCTTTGCTTTGGGAGCAGTTTGTTTTTTAATGCCTCTTTTGTGACTTTGATTTTCCTTAGTAGTCGGTAATGAATCAGAAGATGGGACTTGTTTCATAGGATCAGATGACAGATCTTTGCTGTGAATGGATGATGGTATATCTGGAGTAACAGAAATCACTTCAGTTGTATCTTGTAGGATCTCAAGATCATCAGATTTAAAATTGAAGATGTCAGCTGTCCCTCTGATCTCCTGGTACTGTCATCTGGTAAGATAAAAAACAATTATTATTTTTTAATAAAATATCCTTGAGTTTTATATTTTTGAACATTTCCACTTAAACTGTCCATAAAAATGGCAAACTATGTAAAAAACATTAATTATTTACCAAGACAATGACAGTTTACAATCTAATAGAAAACCTTGTTGGATGAACCAGTAGAGCGCGGCGTTCAACTGTTTGTACATTCTGCCTCCCAAATATTGAATAAAAAGAAACCAATCAATGTTATGTAGGTGAAAATAATACCAATTCTCATCTCACAAAAAACAAGTCCCCACTCAGGTTCATCATCTGTCAACAGAAAAACAGAGGTTCCCACACTATTAGTCAAAAAAACCTGACTGGCACATCCAGACTAATGTGAATAGGTGCAAACCAGGAGGAGCTACCCCAATATACAGTACAGACCAAAAGTTTGGACACACCTCATTTAAAGATTTTTCTGTATTTTCATGACTATGAAAATTGTACATTCACACTGAAGGCATCAAAACTATGAAGTAACACATGTGGAATTATATACTTAACAAAAAAGTGTGAAATAACTGAAAATATGTCTTATATTCTAGGTTCTTCAAAGTAGCCACCTTTTGCTTTGATGACTGCTTTGCACACTCTTGGCATTCTCTTAATGAGCTTCAAGAGGTAGTCACCGGAAATGGTCTTCCAACAGTCTTGAAGGAGTTCCCAGAAATGCTTAGCACTTGTTGGCCCTTTTGCCTTCACTCTGCGGTCCAGCTCACCCCAAACCATCTCGATTGGGTTCAGGTCTGGTGACTATGGAGGCCAGGTCATCTGGCGTAGCACCCCATCACTCTCCTTCTTGGTCAAATAGCCCTTACACAGCCTGGAGGTGTGTTTGGGGCCATTGTTCAGTGGAAAAATAAATGATGGTCCAACTCAACGCAAACCGGATGGAATAGCATGCCGCTGCAAGATGCTGTGTTAGCCATGCTGTTTCAGTATGCCTTCAATTTTGAATAAATCCCCAACAGTGTCACCAGCAAAGCACCCCCACACCATCACACCTCCTCCTCCATGCTTCACGGTGGGAACCAGGCATGTAGAGTCCATCCGTTCACCTTTTCTGCATCACACAAAGACACGGTGGTTGGAACCAAAGATCTCAAATTTGGACTCATCAGACCAAAGCACAGATTTCCACTGGTCTAATGTCCATTCCTTGTGTTCTTTAGCCCAAACAAGTCTCTTCTGCTTGTAGTCTGTCCTTAGCAGTGGTTTCTTAGCAGCTATTTTACCATGAAGGCCTGCTGCACAAAGTCTCCTCTTAACAGTTGTTGTAGAGATGTGTCTGCTGCTAGAACTCTGTGTGGCATTGACCTGGTCTCTAATCTGAGCTCCTGTAAACTTGCGATTTCTGAGGCTGGTGACACGGATAAACTTATCCTCAGAAGCAGAGGCGACTCTTGGTCTTCCTTTCCTGGGGTGGCCCTCATGGGAGCCAGTTTCTTTGTAGCGCTTGATGGTTTTTGCAACTGCACTTGGGGACACTTTCAAAGTTTTCCCAATTTTTCGGACTGACTGGCCTTCATTTCTTAAAGTAATGATGGCCACTCGTTTTTCTTTACTTAGCTGCTTTTTTCTTGCCATAATCTATTCAGAAGGACTATCACCTGTGTATGCACCAGACTTCTGCACAACACAACTGATGGTTCCAACCCCATTAATAAGGCCAGAAATCCCACTTATTAAACCCGACAGGGCACACCTGTGAAGTGAAAACCATTTCCGGTGACTACCTCTTGAAGCTCATCAAGAGAATGCCAAGAGTGTGCAAAGCAGTCATCAAAGCAAAAGGTGGCTACTTTGAAGAACCTAGAATATAAGACATATTTTCAGTTGTTTCACACTTTTTTGTAAAGTGTAATGTATAATTCCACATGTGTTAATTCATAGTTTTGATGCCTTCAGTGTGAATGTACAATTTTCATAGTCATGAAAATACAGAAAAATTTTTAAATGAAAAGATGTGTCCAAACTTTTGGTCTGTACTGTATAACATACGAAAAAAGGTTGCACTCTATCATACTAAAGCATGTTAATATAGAATATGTGAAATTTTGAATAGCAATACGGCTTTGGAGTATTAGGAAAAACAGAGGTTCCCACACTATTAGTGGCTCAAAGGCTGTTGAAAAGCAACAAGGTTTCTATAAACCAATCCAGCAAAATCCGCTCTCACTTCTGAGTCTTGCAGTGTGCTCAAACAACATTTAGTATCCCTGTATTTAGCAATACTATAGTGAGAAGAATCCACTTAATTTACGGTGTGTGTCTCCTGAGCACAATCTGGGCACTATGTGTTGGGTAATAAAATGGCAAATGTGTAATTTTCACTCTCCAACATCCACTGCGTGTTAATTTCTGGAAAGTGGCTGTGGAGTCAAAATATTCACTCCTCCTACACACGTGGTCAAAATTGTTGGTACCCCTCGTTTAATGACAGAAAATCCCACAATGTCACAGAAATAACTTGAATCTGACAAAAGTAATAATAAGTAAAGGACAAGTGTATATTCCAAACAGCGCTCAGAAATAGGAGAAAAGTTGTCCTCCTGCAGGATTTTGCTGTAAGTATACAACAATACTAACGCTAGAAGTAAAATCCCACTGCGAGAGGGTGTAATTAATTTCACAAAAGTAGCAGTGTGCTTGTGAAATATGTCAAAATACCACCACACGTATAAAAATGTTAATGCGTATGCATGTAGTTATACACAGAAGCTACAACTACTATTTTGGGTATAGGTTGTTAGAAAAGCTGGGTGCACTGATCCTGCTAACGTCAGGAAAGCTGGGTGCACTGTGTCCAGAGCCCGGTGTACTTATACAATACATATACCAATATCACGCTGTAATACTGAGGGTTAATGCAGAGTAACACAGACTCCACTAGATGGCAGTAAAATGGAGCATGAGCTGAATATCCTGCAATGAAGCAGACCAGCAGTAATACAGCAAAGGGACCACTAAGTGGAAGCAGCATAGTCAGAGAGCAGAGTGGATTCCAGAGGATAACACAGTACAAAGGGGAAATCCAAACACAGAGTCAGACGAGAGCAAAAGGTAGGTACTGGTCAGTAGCAGAGATGACAGAAGGGAGGCACAGGATCAGGTCAGGGGCAAGCAAGAGTTAAATACCGGGGAATCCAAGAACACAGTGCAGTAAGGAGCAGGAAAGTGTATGAAGGGGATCAACAGACATGGGTAGGGTCGGATGAATGCAGCAGGACAGCAGGAACTCACCAGAGCCAGCTAAACCGAAGGCAAGAAGTATAACTGGCACTGCACACAGGTTGCAGCACAGAGATATAGCAGACCGGACCCCGGAACAAGGCAGGGAAAGTTAACCCATGACATGACCAAACCGTGAAAGAAGAAACAAGACAAAACACGGCCTGGATCATGACAGTACCCTCCCTCAAGGGGGGCCACCTAGGTTTCCCAGGAAAATGCGTATGAAAAGCACAAACCAACCGATCAGCATGGACTGAACGCGCCGCAACCCAAGATCGATCCTCCGGACAGTAACCCCTCCAATGTACCAAGTACTGAAGCAAGCTGCGCACCATCAGAGAGTCGACAATACGTTCAACTTCATATTCTGTTGGACCATCCACAGGAACAAGAGGCGGAGGAGGTGGAGACCCAGAAGAAGGTACAAATGATTTAAGAAGGGACCTGTGAAATACATTGGGGATACGATGCGACGGAGGCAAGCATAAGCGAAAAGCAACTGGGTTGACAACCTCAATGATCTCATAAGGACCAATAAACTTGCTACCCAGCTTAATGGAGGAAAGTTTCAGACATATGTTCTTAGTAGACAACCACACTTTTTCTCCTACCAGAAACTTAGGTCCTACAGATCGTCGCTTATCAGCAAAACGTTTCTGTCTGCCCTGAGCCACCCTAATGTTCTTCTGAACCTCTCTCCAAACCTTCCCCAACCATTGAACCGCCGAACCAGCCCCTGGACACCCCGAATCCAGCCTGGAAAATTCATCAAAATGGGGGTGAAAACCGTAATTACAGAAAAACAGAGAGGTGTCAGTGGACTGATTTATCCGAATATTGAATGCGAACTCAGCCACATGCAACAAAGAACACCAATCATCCTGCTGAGACGTAAGACACCACAAAATTTGTTCTAGTGACTGACTGGTCCTCTCCGTCTGGGTGTTGGTTTCGGGATGGTAGGCAGAGGAGAAAGTCAAACTAATACCCAATCTCTTGCAAAACGCCCTCCAAAATTTTGACACGAATTAGACCCCTCTCTGTCAGACACCAAGTTCAGAGGCACAGTATTCAACCGTACAACGTGTTCAATAAACAATTTAGATAGTGTTTCAGCGTTAGGTAGTCCTGCCAAGGGAACAAAATATGCCTGTTTGCTAAACCTGTCAACCACTACCCAGACCATTGTCTTACCATTAGAAAGAGGGAGATCAGTGATAAAATCCATGGACAAATGAGTCCAGGGTCTATCCGGAATTGGCAATGGCACCAATTCCCCGGGAGACTTTAGCATGAGCACACGTATCACAAGCAGACACAAACACGGCGATATCAGAAGACATGGAGAACCACCAAAACAGTCTAGCAATAGCTCTTCGAGTGGCCGAGACTCCAGGGTGCCCACATAGAACAGAGTCGTGGAACTCCCAGAGAACCCTCAACCGATACTGAACTGGGACGAAGAGCTTGTTATCAGGCAATGACGGAGGAGCAAGAGACTGAGCCTCACAAATTACAAGCTCCAGTTCAGACGACACCCCAGCAATGACCACCCTGTGCTGAAGAAGGAGGTTCGGGAGATCATATCGGATCCAAGCTGCGAGATAAGGCATCGGCCTTGAAATTCTTGGAACCGGGCCGAAAGGTGATAGAAAAATGAAAACGTGAAAAAAAAACCGACCACCTAGCCTGTCTACGAGTTAAACATTTGGCACACTAAATGTAAGACAGGTTCTTGTGGTCTATAATCACCGTGATCCAATGAACAACTCCCTCCAAAAGTGCCTCCATTTTTTAAAAGCCAATTTTATGGCCAATAATTCCCGATTACCAACATCGTAATTTCTCTCCGCAGGAGAAAATTTCCTGGAGAAAAACGCACATGGTCTTAAATTAGTTAAAGTGACCGGTCCCTGAGACAGTACCGCCCCAACTTCCACCTCTGATGCGTCCACCTCCACAATGAACGTTCCGACGGATGGGGCTGAACCAACACAGGAGCAGATATAAAACACTTCTTCAATGCTGTAAATGCTTCAACTACCAGAGATGACCAGACTTTAAGATTAGCCCCCTTACGAGTGAGATTGGTGAGTGGCTTAACCACCTGAGAAAACCCCTTGATAAAGTTGCGATAAGAGTTGGCAAAGCCCAAAAAACGCTGAAGACCCTTGAGGTCTCTGGGTTGCACCCAATTAAAAATGGCCTATACCTTTCTGGGGTCCACACAAAACCCATTGGCAGAGAGGATTAACCCCAGAAAGGAAAGCTCTTGAACGCAAAATGAACACTTCTCAGGTTTAGCAATCAGGGAGTTCTCCCGTAACCTATGAAGAACAGCACGTAAATGACCTATGGGAGATTCTTTGTCAGGTGAAAAAAATAAAAATGTTATCCAGATATACAACCATAAAGCACCCAATTAAATAAAAAAATACATAATTAATGAAGTTTTGAAACACCGCAGGCGCGTTCATGAGACCAAAGGGCATGACTACATTTTCAAACAAACCCTCAGAGATGAGAAATGCCGTTTTCCACTTGTCTCCTTCCTGAATGCGGATAAGGTTATACGCTCCCCTGAGATCCAACTTGGAAAACCACTTAGCCCCAGATAATTGATTGTGAAGATCTGGAATGAGCGGGAGGAGGTAATTTCTCACCATAACTTTATTTAGTTCCCTAAAATCGAGGCAAGGGCGTAAACTACCATCTTTCTTTTTAACAAACATAATCCAGCAGCCACAGGAGAGACAGAGGGACAGATGTGACCTTTGCGTAAACATTCTGAGATATAATCTTTCATAGCGGTGCGTTCCAGGCCAGAAAGATTATACAAATGGGCCTTCGACAATTTAGCACCTGGAATCAGATTAATAGTACAATCATAGGGGCGGAGTGGTGGTAAGACCTCAGCCTCTTTTTCGGAAAACACGTCTCCAAAATCTTTTAGGTACTCCGGAATACCCTTCAGATTAATGGAAGACACCAGAACAGTCTTCGTTTATGATAATGACAACATGAGTTGAATTTCATACAGTCCTTTGTTGACTGTCTCTGTGCAATATTTACCATTGATTGTATTATCATAGGCATGTGAGTAATTTTTGAGTACCATATTTTCCGGCGTATAAGACGACTTTTTAACCCCTGAAAATCGTCTTCAAAGTCGGGGGTCGTCTTATACGCCGGGTACGGAACATATGGTGGGGGGAGTGGGCGTTTCAGAGGCAAGGTGTTTACCTGATCATATCAGCGAGGGTCTAGGCGCTGGGGGCAGCGTTGGCGGCTCCTTTTTGGCTCTGCAGGCATTTTCTCAATCCCCGGAGGCCCCGGCAGCTTCATTGCTGCGATGCGGTGGCCTCCGGGAAAATGGCCGCTGCATGCTTAGCTTCAGATCTCGTCTCAAGATCTCGGGAGACGAGACCTGAAACTGAGCATGCGCCGCCCTCAGCGGACATTTTCCCGGAGGCCACCGCATCGCAGCAATGAAGCTGCTGGGGCCTCCGGGGATTGAGAAAATGCCTGCAGAGACAAGACTCTGCAGAAAGAACCACCGCCGCTGTCCCCCAGCACAGAGCCTGGGGGGGCTGCACAAGAGAAGCCGCCGTCGTCACCCAGCACAGAGCCCCCCAGGCTGCACAAAGAGGAGCCGCCGCCGTCCCCCAGCACAGAGCCCCCCAGGCTGCACAAAAAGGAGCCGCCAACGCCGCCCCCCAGCAACTAGACCCTCGCTGATATGATCAGGTAAACACCTTGCCTCTGAAACGCCCACTCCCCCCACCATATGTTCCGTACCCGGCGTATAAGATGACACCCGGCGTATAAGAAGACCCCCCCCCACACTTTTAAGACGATTTCATAATTTGACTGTAAAAGTTGGGGGGTCGTCTTATACGCCGGAAAATACGGTATTTAACTCATTAGTGGACTTTTTTCTTGTATACACCATGAGTGTTTTTTTAGCTGTTTTTAATATGTGTTTTTCATGCCTGATCTTTAATGGAATGGGTCACCGATGTCACTATCTGCTTCCCTCGGCTCCGGTCCGCTCCCCCCGCCTTCTGATCCCCCTCCCTCACCTCTCCTGGGACCTGCGATATCCCTGTGGCCATCCCGGTGTCCCTCCGGGATTCTTCGTGGGCGCCGCCATCTTGGAAAATGGCGGGCGCATGCGCAGTGCGCCCGCCGGCCGGCAGATTCAATAAATTTATTTTGATCACTGTGATAAACTCTCACAGTGATCAAAATAAAAAGTAAATAAACGCCCTCTTTATCACCCCCATAGGTAGGGACAAATAATAAAATAAAAAATATATTTTTTTTTAACTTTTCTGTTAGGGTTAGAATTAGGGTTAGAACTAGGGATAGCCTTAGGGTTAGGGTTAGCATTAGGGTTAGAATTAGGGTTACGGTTAGAATTAGGGTTGGAATTTGGGTTAGGGTTGGAATTAGGGTTACGGTTAGAATTTGGGTTAGGCTTGTTGTTAGGGTTAGAGTTAGGATTAGTGTTAGGGGTGTTTTGAGGTTAGGGTTGGGATTAGGGTTAGGCTTGTGGTTAGGGTAATGGTTGGGATTAGGGTTAGGGGTGTGTTGGGGTTAGGTGTTGTGAATGGACTTGAAATGAGTTCTGAGCAGAGGCTCCCTCTGGTGGTTACAAGCGGTACTGGACTGTCCAGTGAAGATTGTGAGGATTGGGAATCAGGTGTTACTGACTGGTCTAATATAAGGGAGTCACCTTCCCATCAGGGTTGCCGGTGATCAATTGTTCTGGTCTCAATCCTTGATTCCTGTTTCCTTTGTAGCCTGCTGTGTCGTGTCTGCATCTCCTGCTATCAGATAAGACATTTTCTTCTTTTTGTTTTTTGTGCTTGATTTTTGCATTTTGTCCTGCACTTCTGTGGGGGCCTTCAGGGTCCCCTCCGGGGGCTTTTGCCCTCTCAGTTTAGTTCAGCCACTGATGTTTGTACTTTTGCTTTTTCCAGTTTTTTCAGTGGCTGCTGTTTTGATTTTGTTACACCAGAGAACTAATTTAGGTGGTAGAGGTCGTGTGATCTCAGGTGTTTTTGAAATTAGTAGAGTTGGTGCTTTTCAGGGTTTTTTGGGATTGCAGTAAGTGCCCTTCCTATCCTTTTCTATTTAGGTAGTTTGGGCCCCAACGTTTGCTCATACTATTTTCTGTCTGTGTCAGTATTTCATATTGTCTAACCGCCATTACATGTTTGGGGGCTTTCTATGTTCTTTGGGGATCTGCTCCGGGGCAGATAGCTTTCCTCTTTCTATCTTTAGATGTAGTTAGTTTCTCAGGCTGTGACGAGGCGTCTAGGACCAACGTAGGAACGCTCCACGGCTGCCTCTAGTTGTGTGGTTAGTCAGGGTACTGCAATCTCATAGATTCCAACTGCTCTGGTGTATTTCCTTTTTTACCTGCACTCCTCAGCTACCGAAACATAACAGTATCACCGGCCATAAAAAATTGAATGGTACTCACAGAAGGGAAAAATATTGTGAAAGAAAAAAGGTTGTCAGAGTTGTCAGAGATATTTTTCTGTTTGTTGCATTTTTTTTTTTTTCCCTCTGTATCTCTGGGTGCTGGGGAGGATTTTTTCTCTCAATGGAGTTTGCACAGTTGTCTGGCCGTGTGGATCAGCTTGCCACTGAGGTTCGGAGTATGGCTACCTATCTTGCTAGGTTGCCTGTTGTGGAACCTAGGATTCCCATGCCAGATTTGTTTTTGGGGGATCGAGCCAAGTTTCTGAATTTTAAAAATAATTGTAAATTGTTTTTTGCCTTAAAATCTAAGTCCTCAGGGAACGCAGCGCAGCAGGTTCAAATTGTCATCTCTCTCCTGCGCGGCGATCCTCAGGATTGGGCTTTTTCCCTGACACCTGGGGATCCTGTTTTGAGTGATGTTGATGCATTATTTCAGGCCTTGGGGTTATTGTACGATGAGCCTAATGTCACTGATCAAGCTGAAAAAGCCTTGTTGGCATTAAATCAGGGGCTTGATGACGCTGAGTTATACTGTCAGAGATTCCGTAGGTGGGCAGTCCTGACCAAATGGAATGACGACGCTTTGGCAGCCCTTTTTCGGAAGGGTCTGTCAGATAATGTAAAGGATGTTATGGTGGGATTCCCTGTCCCCTCTGGTCTCAATGATTCTATGTCATTGGCGATTCAAGTTGACAGACGTTTGCGTGAGCGGAGAGGTATGCGTGGAACAGTGTTGCCTTGTGAACCTGCTTCTGAATCCATGCAGTGTGATAGAGTGGTTTCTGGGACACAGCGTCATGAGTTTCGAAAGCGCAATGGGTTATGTTTCTACTGTGGTGTTGCCTCTCATGCTATTTCAGTCTGCCCTAAGCGGGGAAGACGTTTTGCACGCTCAGTTGTCTTGGGTAGTGTTCAGACTAAGTTTTTATTAACTGTTACTCTGATATGCTCTCTGTCCTCATTTTCTGCTCAGGCTTTCGTTGATTCGGGAGCAGCTATTAACCTGATGGATTTTGATTTTGCTAAACGTTGTGGGTTTCCCTTGATACCCCTACAGAAGTCTATTCCCCTACTGGGAATCGATTCTACCCCTTTGGCTGAGAATAAACCTCAGTTCTCTACTCAGGTGATAATGAGGGTTGAACCTGATCATCAGGAGAGCTGCAAATTTTTGGTTCTGTATAATCTGCATGACATTATCGTGCTGGGTTTCCCTTGGTTACAGTCTCATAATCCTGTTTTGGATTGGAAATCTGTGTCTGTAACCAGTTGGGGCTGCCAATGTGTTAATACCAACACTCCTGTTTTTTCTGCCTCCCCCCAGGCTCAGGATGTTCCTGACTTTTTGATTGATTTTTCTGATGTGTTTAGCGAAAGTAAATCTGCATCCTTGCCTCCCCATAGGAGCTATGATTGCGCTATTGAATTAGTGCCTGGTAGTAAATTCCCTAAAGGTCGCCTTTTTAACTTGTCTGTACCTGAACATGACGCTATGCGGTCTTATATCAAGGAGTCATTGGAGAAAGGTCATATCAGACCATCCTCTTCACCCTTAGGTGCCGGTTTTTTCTTTGTGGCCAAAAAGGATGGTTCATTAAGGCCGTGTATTGATTATTGTCTTTTGAACAATATTACTGTGAAATATCAATACCCGTTACCTTTGATTTCTGACCTGTTTTCCAGGGTGAAAAACGCTACTTGGTTTACCAAGCTTGACCTCAGGGGGGCATATAACCTTATTCGCATTAAGCACGGGGATGAATGGAAGACGGCATTTAACACCCCTGAGGGGCATTTTGAGTACCTTGTGATGCCCTTTGGGCTCACTAATGCTCCTTTTGTCTTCCAGTCCTTGATAAATGACATTTTCAGGGATTTTGTGGATAAATTTCTGATTGTTTATTTGGATGATATCTTGATTTTTTCCAATGACTGGGACTCTCATGTGAAACATGTTCGAACTGTATTCCAGATTTTGAGAGAGAATGCTCTGTATGTGAAGGGATCAAAGTGTCTTTTTGGCGTACAGAGGATCTCATTTTTGGGATTCATTTTGTCCCCATCTGTTATTGAAATGGACCCGGTCAAGGTTCAGGCCATCTGTGATTGGGTCCAACCTACTTCATTAAAGGCTCTTCAAAGATTTTTGGGTTTTGCCAATTTTTATCGTAAATTTATTGGTAATTTCTCGGTTATTGTTAAACCATTAACTGATTTGACCAAAAAGGGTTCTGATGTGGTGAATTGGCCTCCTGAGGCAGTCTCTGCATTTCAGGAACTTAAGCAGAGATTCACTTCTGCTCCTGTTCTACGGCAGCCTGATGTTTCTCTGCCATTTCAGGTGGAGGTTGATGCCTCTGAAATTGGGGCAGGTGCCGTTTTGTCCCAAAGAGATCCAGAGACCTCTAAAAGTAACCCTTGTGCCTTTTTCTCTCGAAAATTTTCTCCTACTGAACGTAATTATGACGTGGGTAATCGGGAGTTATTGGCCATGAAGTGGGCTTTTGAAGAGTGGAGACATTGGCTGGAGGGAGCCAAACATCAGGTGGTGGTCCTTACTGACCATAAGAATCTGGTTTATCTGGAATCTGCCAAGCGACTTAATCCTAGACAGGCCAGGTGGGCCTTGTTTTTCACACGTTTTAATTTTGTGGTTTCCTTTCTTCCTGGCACTAAGAATGTTAAGGCGGATGCCCTTTCAAGGAGTTTCCTTGCGGACTCTCCTGAGTTATCTGATCCTTCTGTTATTTTGAAAGAAGGTGTAGTTCTTTCCGCCATCTCGCCCAATTTGAGACTGGCTCTGGAGGGGTGTCAGGAGGATATGCCCGAGCGCTGCCCTGTTGGGAAATTGTTTGTCCCGGACCACTGGAAAAAGAGTGTGATGTCTGAGATTCATTGTTCCGCGTTGGCCGGTCATCCCGGAATTTTTGGTACCAGAGACTTGGTTAGTCGGTCCTTTTGGTGGCCTACCTTGTCTCATGATGTCAGGGAATTTGTGCAGTCCTGCGGGACTTGCTCTCGCTCCAAGCCTTGCTCCCGCTCTAGTGGTTTGTTGATGCCATTGCCTGTGCCCAAGAGACCATGGACCCATATCTCTATGGATTTCATTTCCGACCTCCCTGTTTCTCAGAGAATGACCGTCATCTGGGTGATTTGTGATAGGTTTTCCAAGATGATACATCTTGTGCCATTACCTAAGTTGCCTTCCTCCTCTGAATTGGTACCTTTGTTCCTTCAGCACATGGTTCGTTTACACGGCATTCCTGAGAACATTGTGTCTGACAGAGGAGTCCAGTTTGTTGCCAGATTTTGGAGGACCTTTTGTTCTAAACTTGGTGTTCAATTGTCTTTCTCCTCGGCGTTTCATCCTCAGACCAATGGTCAAACTGAGAGAACAAATCAGACATTGGAGACTTATCTAAGATGCTTTGTGTCTGCTGATCAGGATGACTGGGTCTCTTTTTTGCCTTTGGCTGAGTTTGCTCTTAATAATAGGGCTAGCTCTGCCACTTTGATGTCTCCATTTTTCTGTAATTCTGGGTTTCACCCTCGATTTTCTTCAGGACAGACGGAGGCTTCTGTCTGTCCAGGTGTTGACTCTGTTGTGGAGCGTATGCAACAGATTTGGGACCAGGTAGTGCAGAGGTTGTCCCTCTCTCAGGAGAGGGCCCAGCGGTTTGCTAACCGGCATAGGACTGATGGTCCTCGGTTTAAAGTGGGGGACTTGGTCTGGTTGTCCTCAAAAAATATTCCTATGAGAGTGGCATCTCCTAAATTTAAGCCTAGGTTCATTGGACCTTATAAGATCATGGAGATTCTTAATCCTGTTTCTTTTCGTTTGCTTCTTCCAGGGACATTTAAGATCCATAATGTGTTCCACAAGTCCTTGTTGAAGAGGTTTGTTGAGCCAGTGGTTCCTACTGCTTTGCCTCCTGACCCTGTTCTGGTTGAGGGCAATATGGAGTTTGAGGTTGAGAAAATTTTGAATTCTCGTTTTTCTAGACGGAAACTCCAGTATTTGGTTAAGTGGAGAGGTTATGGTCAGGAAGACAATTCTTGGGTGTTTGCTTCGGACATCCATGCTAGGAGACTCATCCGTGCGTATCATAGAACTCATCCTGACCGACCTGGTTGCTCAAGTGAGGGTTCGGTGACCCCTCCTCAAGGGGGGGGTACTGTTGTGAATGGACTTGAAATGAGTTCTGAGCAGAGGCTCCCTCTGGTGGTTACAAGCGGTACTGGACTGTCCAGTGAAGATTGTGAGGATTGGGAATCAGGTGTTACTGACTGGTCTTATATAAGGGAGTCACCTTCCCATCAGGGTTGCCGGTGATCAATTGTTCTGGTCTCAATCCTTGATTCCTGTTTCCTTTGTTACCTGCTGTGTCGTGTCTGCATCTCCTGCTATCAGATAAGACATTTTCTTCTTTTTGTTTTTTGTGCTTGATTTTTGCATTTTGTCCTGCACTTCTGTGGGGGCCTTCAGGGTCCCCTCCGGGGGCTTTTGCCCTCTCAGTTTAGTTCAGCCACTGATGTTTGTACTTTTGCTTTTTCCAGTTTTTTCAGTGGCTGCTGTTTTGATTTTGTTACACCAGAGAACTAATTTAGGTGGTAGAGGTCGTGTGATCTCAAGTGTTTTTGAAATTAGTAGAGTTGGTGCTTTTCAGGGTTTTTTGGGATTGCAGTAAGTGCCCTTCCTATCCTTTTCTATTTAGGTAGTTTGGGCCCCAACGTTTGCTCATACTATTTTCTGTCTGTGTCTGTATTTCCTCTTGTCTAACCGCCATTACATGTTTGGGGCTTTCTATGTTCTTTGGGGATCTGCTCCGGGGCAGATAGCTTTCCTCTTTCTATCTTTAGGTGTAGTTAGTTTCTCAGGCTGTGACGAGGCGTCTAGGACCAACGTAGGAACGCTCCACGGCTGCCTCTAGTTGTGTGGTTAGTCAGGGTACTGCAATCTCATAGATTCCAACTGCTCTGGTGTATTTCCTTTTTTACCTGCACTCCTCAGCTACCGAAACATAACAGTTAGGGTTATGGTTAGGGTTTGGGGTGTGTAGGGGTTAGAGTTGTGGTTAAGGGTGTGTTGGGGTTAGGGTTGGAGTTAGAATTGAGGGGTTTCCACTATTTAGGCACATCATGGGGTCTCCAAAGGCGACATGGCGCCACCATTGATTCCTGCAAATTTTGCATTTAAAAAGTCAAACAGTGCTTCCTTTATTCCGAGCCCAACGTGTGCCCAAACAGTAGTTTACCCCATATATGGGGTATCAGCATACTCAGGAAAAATTGCACAACAACTTTGGGGGTCTAATTTCTCCTGTTACCCTTAGGAAAAAAAAATTGGGGACTAAAAAAATTATTTTTGTGGAAAAAAAATGATTTTCTATTTTCACGGCTCTGCGTTATAAACTTCTGTTAAGAACTTTGAGATTCAAAGTGCTCACCACACATCTAGAGGAGTTCCTTGGGGGATCTAGTTTCCAAACTGGGGTCACTTGTGGGGGTTTCTGTAAACGTAACATGACGCCCGCAGACCATTCCATCAAGTCGCCATTTCAAAACGTCACTATTTCCCTTCCGAGCCCCGACGTGTGCCCATACAGTAGTTTTCTCCCATATATGGGATATCAGCGTACTCAGGACAAATTGTACAACAACTTTTGGGGTCTAGTTTCTCCTGTTACCCTTGGGAAAATAAAAAAATTGGGGACTAAAAGATCATGTTTGTGGAAAAAATATGATTATTGTATTTTCATGCCCGGGCGTTATAAACTTCTGTGTAGCCCTTGGGGGTTCAAAGTGCTCACCACAAATCTAGATAAGTTCCTTGCGGGGTCTAGTTTCCAAAATGTGGTCACTTGTGTGGACTTTCTACTGTTTAGGCACATCAGGGGCTCTGCAAATGTAACATGACGCCCGCAGACCATTCCATCAAAGTCGGCATTTCAAAACGTCACTACTTCCCTTCCGAGCCCCAATGTGTGCCCGAACAGTGGTTCCCCCCCACATATGGGATACCAGTGTACTCAGGACAAACTGTACAACAACTTTTGGGTCCAATTTCTCCTGTTACCTTTGTGAAAATAAAAAATTGAGGGGTAAAAAAAATCAGTTTTTGAGGAAAAAAATGATTTTTTATTTTCACGGCTCTGCATTATAAACTTCTGTGAAACATGTTGGGGTTCAAGGTGCTCACCACACATCTGGATAAGTTCCTTGGGGGGTCCAGTTTCCAAAATGGGGTCATTTGTGGGGGTTTCTACTGTTTAGGCACATCATGGGCTCTGCAAACATAACAAAATGCCAGCAGACCATTCCATCAAGTCGCCATTTCAAAATGGCGCTCCTTCCCTTCTGAGCCCTGCCATGCGCCAAAACAGTGGTTCCCCCCCACATATGGGGCACCAGCGTACTCAGGAAAAACTGGACAACAACTTTTGGGGTCCAATTTCTCCTGTTACCCTTGGGAAAATAAAAAATAGCGGGCTAAAAAAATGATTTTGAGGAACAAAAATGATTTTTTTATTTTCACTGCTCTGCGTTTATAAACTTCTGTGAAGCACTTGGGGGTTCAAAGTGCTAACTACACATCTAGATAAGCTCCTTGGGGGGGGAGTCTAGTTTCCAAAATGGGGTCACTTTAGGGGGGTTTCTACTGTTTAGGCACATCAGGGGCTCTGCAAACGCAACATGATGCCCGCAGAACATTCCATCAAGTCTGCATTCCAAAATGGTGCTCCTTCCCTTCTGAGCTCTCCCATGCGTCAAAACAGTGGTTCCCCCCTCATATGGGGTATTGGTGTACTCAGGACAAATTGCACAACTTTTGTGGTCCAATTTCTCCTGTTACCCTTGTGAAAATAAAAAAAAACGGGCTAAAAAATAATTTTTGAGGAAAAAAATGTTTTTTTTTTTATTTTCACTGCTCTGCGTTATAAACTTCTGTGAAGCACTTGGGGGTTCAGAGTGCTCACAACACATCTAGATAAGTTCCATTAGGGGTCTAGTTTCCAAAATGATGTCACATGTGTTTTTTTTTCACTGTTTAGGCACACAGGGGCTTTCCAAACGCGTCATGGTGTCCACTAACGATTGGAGCTAATTTTCCATTCAAAAAGTCAAATGGCGCTCCTTTCCTTTTGGGGCCTGCCGTGCGCCCAAACAGTGGTTTATGACCACATATGAGGTATCTGTGTACACAGGATAAATTGCTCAACAAATTTTAGGAGCCATTTTATCTTGTTGCCTATGTGAAAATGAAAAAACTGAGGCTAAAAGAAAATTTTTGTGAAAAATAAGTACTTTCTTTTTTTACGGATCAATTTGTGAAGCACCCGGGGGTTCAAAGTGCTCACTATGCATCTAGATAAGTTCCTTTGGGGTTCTAGTTTCCAAAATGGGGTCACTTGTGGGGGAGCTCCAATGTTTAGGCACACAGGGACTCTCCAAATGCGACATGGCAACTGCTAAATATTCCAGCATATTTTCCATTCAATAAATCAAATGGCGCTCCTTCCCTTCTGAGACCTTCCGTGCGCCCAAACAGTGGTTTATGACCACATATGAGGTATCTGAGTGCTCAGGAGAAATTGGCCAACAAATTTTAGGATCCATTTTATCCTGTTGCCCATGTAAAAAATGAAAAAATTGATGCTAAAAGAAAATTTTTGTTGGAAAAATTAAAATGTCCATTTTTTCCGTCCACGTTGCTTTAGTTCCTGTGAAGCACCTGATGGGTTAATAATCTTCTTGAATGTAGTTTTGAGTAGCTTGAGGGTGCAGTCTTTAGAATGGTGTCACTTTTGTGTATTTTCTGCTATATAGACCCCACAAAGTGACTTCAAATGTGAGGTGGTCTCTAAAAAAAATGGTTTTGTAAATTTTGCTGTAAAAATGAAAAATCGCTGGTCAACTTTTAACCCTTATAACTTCCTAACAAAACAAATTTTGTTTCCAAAATTGTGCTGATGTAAAGTAGGCATGTGGGAAATGTTATTTATTAACTATTTTGTGTCACATAACTCTCTGGTTTAACAGAATAAAAATCCAAACTTTGAAAGTTGCGAAATTTTCAAAATTTTTGCCAAATTTCCGTTTTTTTCACAAATAAACACAAAAATTATCGACCTAAATTTACCACTAACATGAAGCCCAATATGTCACGAAAAAACAATCTCAGAATCGCTAGGATACGTTGAAGCGTTCCTGAGTTATTACCTCATAAAGGGACACTGGTCAGAATTGCAAAAAATGGCCAGGTCATTAAGGTCAAAATACGCTGGATCATGAAGGAGTTAAAGGGAACCTGTCAGCAGGATTGTGCACAGTAACCTACAGACACTGTCAGGTCAGCGCCGTTATGCAGATTACAATGATACCTTGGTAGATGAAATCCGTCTTGTGGTTGTTGTTTAATCTCTATTTGATGTTTTCAGTTAATGAGATTCTCGTGCTCCGGGGCGGGGCTGTGGGCAGCCTGTGGGCGGGGCTTTATGTGGTGCTCTGATTACATATGCATCTGTATTGGTTTATGACAGGTCACTGATCCCTCAGGGACCTACCCCCCATTCTAACTTGTCAGCACATTCTACGTACGCTGTCATTTGGCTTTGTATTTTACAGACCTGGGCAGGTAACGGAGAGGGTAGGCGGATTCTCCAGGTGGTAAGTTCTATAGAAAAGGGCTTTCAATGCCCAAAGTCATTTGAACAGTTTTAGGTGGAGAATCTTGTGGTCTAGAGGCAAAATGGTGATCACACAATTGTGATACGGCCAGACTACACGAACAATAAAGCAGCCACAGCCGGTGACTGAGAAGAATCTGTGACTTCTCTTTTTTTAGTGGTCACTACTCACCTGGGTAGTCATATGTAGGAATCTCCTCTTTACACTGCTCATCACCCCTCACATATGTCTCTGTAGTATTAATATGGGTCAGATCTTCACCCTGAAACAAATAATGTAAAAGTCACAGACAGATGGAGAAGTCCCATCTATGATCAGCTCTAATCCTGCCATCTCCACCGTTCTCATTACACAAGTATAAAACATATAATACTGGGGGATAAAACAAGACTGAGCACAAGACCTTCACAGCCATCTACACATCATAGGGGAGATCTCATGACACCTTCTCTCCATCTACCTGATGATCCTGAGGAACATTGGGATCTTCTTGTTTACAGTCCTGTGGAAGAAGAGGACGGGGACATCTCTCTGATGTTGTCATCTTGCTGGATAGATCTGGAGGAAACACATACAGGGACTGAATTCATTCTTTACATACAGATAATTATAGAACGTGTGTATTTAGTCCTGTCTATTACCTGGTGATGTGAGGGGCTGGGGATCCTCCATCATGACCTCTTTGTACAGATCTTTGTGTCCTTCTAAATACTCCCACTCCTCCATGGAGAAATAGACAGCGACATCCTGACACCTTATAGGAACCTGACACATACAAAGATACCGTCATCCCCCCGATCCCTTCACTGTATAATGTCCCAGCATTCCCAGCAGTGTCACCTCTCCAGTCAGCAGCTCAGTCATCTTGTAGATGAGTTCTAGGATCTTCTGGTCATTGATGTCCTCATGTATCAGGGGGTTACATGGAGGCCCTGTGATTGGGCTCAGGGGTCTTCCCCATCCCTCAGACACAGAGTCCTGGCAGCGCTCACTAGAGGTCTTCTTCACTACTGTGTAATCCTGGTTATGAAGAGACACATTAATAAATCTCACTACAGACATTTCCAGAGTCCTCACCTCTCCAGTTCTGTCCATCTGTTATTCCCATAGATAAGAATGATGTAATGTGACATCATCAGAATCTCTCACCTCTCCAGTGAGATGGAAGAGGATCTCTAGGGTGAGGTGTAATATCCTCTCCGCCATCTTGTCTCTGTCCATATCCATCCTTGATGGGTAAATCAGGAAAATTCTCTTATATAGAAGATCTTCACTGAGAGGATCCTATATTGTAGAGACCTGAATGAGAAGATGAGCCGATGTAACATCATAAAATCCTGTGTAATAATACAATTACTGGAGATAATAAGGAAAACATATGAGGAGATTTATTATTTTACAGTATTTAGTTCTCTTCTTTACATCTACTAATAAAACCTATATATTTAGGCCACAGACAACAAGCAGTTTCTTCCTCGGAGTCGGCAGCTGAATACGTTCCTCATAGACTCATCTTCCATAACGCTAATTCTCCTCTCATTTACCGACACTGGAATCGGCATTAGTAATACTGCAGGAGATATTCATTACACGTGACAGGAGAAATAACTACTTCATGATGAGGACGACATCATCTTCTACTACGGCTCTAGAGACATATTTGTCCAGAGTCGTCACTGACTCCATCACCACCGGCGTCTATATGAATGTTTCCCGTCTTCCCCACACTGTAATCTTCTATCACGTTAGATCTCAGCTCTGATTCACACACAGAAGTTTGAGGCTTTTAGAAAAGTTTGTTTCCACAAACACCCCGGACAGAAATGATCTGATCCCAAAGTCTCCATGTACAGTGTTTTATGGGGTTTATTTCTAGCGTTAGGCTTTCCTATATTACAGGAAAAACACCAGAAAAAGCACACATTAAAATGTTTCAAATTAAAATTGGCTCCAACATTTCTTATAAAAATTTAAAAAAAACATAAAAAACAGAAGACCCATTTTATTATTTTTTAACAAGTGAAACATTTTTTTTACAAATTAACTCTTTTGGGCCCAAGAACATAGATGTACAGTGCAGGGACGGCACAGGTGCGGCTTTAACAAAAACCTTGGCAGTTTCACCACTTGCTGCTGTCAAAAGCGAACATGGCATCTAAGAAGGTGTGACAGAGTTCGGCTGAATGTCCCTCTGCCCCCAAGTACTCGATAGTATGAGGCGGCCTAGTTACTACGATACTTACATGCCTAATAATGGAGTCTGGGCCTGCAATGTATGAAGGTCTATTAGGTCAGGCCAGAGGCAGCGTACAATAAGTTACCTTTTACCGCCCCTAAACACATTATACTAAAGTTACATGAGAGCACTGATTTCGGGGGGTTTGGGCGGCTATATAATGTATTTGGGGCCTCCTGACAGATGATGTCAGGGCAGAGAAGGATCTGGCATCATGAATTTCAGAGGATAATCCGTTTGTTCATCCTGTAGATAATCCTCTGCTAGAGGAGTCTGGAGGCGACTCTCTCATACTGATCACAGGAAAGTTGGAATATTTGTGTGTATGGGGGAGTCGGGAGAGATAGCCGTCTGCCAAATGACCGCTCAGCCAACACTTATCTCATGTGTATAGGGCCGTTAGTATTACACTGACAGGCAGTGATGATACACGGCACTACAGTAGTGCAGTGCATCACCGGAGCCATCAGAGGCTTATATGTTGATCACACTGGAAAATGGTTACACTCAATCATGTTAAAGCATGTCAATGTGAAATACTTGAAATGTAAATAGCAAAATGGCTTTAGAAATTTAGGAAAAATACACAAGACGCTTCGCACAAAATTTGGCCAAAAAATGTGAGCCCATCCATCAAGTAAGGTATGGTAACCTCATGAATCAGATGGGTCCCTGACCTCCCTGTCCGAGGAGGAATACTTACCTAAGGCTAATATCTGCATGTATGGGTAAATGTGGACTCCTCTCTCAGTAAAGCCTAAATATATGGGTTGGTCATACCTAGATGTGTTTCTCCTATACTCTCTGCTGGCAATCCAGATTCTCATTGCCATTTTATCTTTGCTTTTTCTTCAGAACATCCTCCAGGCACACAACACCATATCAATTCAGGAATGCAACCAGCAAGACCAAAGGTCTGTATTTCTCACTTATTTATCGCTATCTGACTCATCACAGGGAATTTGTTCTCCTGTGTGCTCACGTAGCTCAGAATGAGGGCCCCCCCCACAGTATGATGGCTCTCACAGACCCCACACAATATGACAGCCCCTACTGCACCTCACATAGTATTATGGCCACCACAACCTTCTAGAGAAAATAAGGACCCAAAGTCAGTATGGAGGCATTTACAGTTCATCACAACCCTTTACTCAGTATAATGATCCCATAATGATCCCTACCAGCCACACATTCAGTATGATAGCCCAAACAGCTCTTCTCTTAATATTAAGCCCCCACAATTTCTGATATTTAAAAAAAAAAACACACACTACTCACCCAACCCTGTTCCCAAGGTGCAATGCTCCAGTCTGTGCAGTATGAGTATGTAAAGGGACGGCCGGGGGGCCGATGCACTGGAAGCTGTATTGTATTCTACCTCTGTAGTCTCTAATCTTCTAGGGTGTTCCCCTCCCATGAGGGAGCGTACAGAGCAATTAGAGTCAGAGTCCCAAATCACGTCAAACAGTTCTGCTTTATTTTCCTCTGGGCATAGCACATCCAAGACACCATAAGCACTTCTTAAATGATACCAGCAATACATTCTTCACAAGTCTGCTTCTTCTTCTCTGCTACACTAGAATGGACCACTAAGTATTGACGGGACGAGGAGCCCGGTGAAAACGGCACTTCGATCTCTTCCCCTGGAGACACTTCAATCCAGCATAAGAAAAACACATCTACTAGGTCATCCACCCCTCTCTGGTTATCCTGCCCGGATACTTCTGATGGCCCACTTGCTTTTACGCTCATGCACAACCTCTTCTGCTGAGCGTTCCCACAGTGGTTCTTCCACTGAACTACTGCTACGTAAACCCACTCTAATTGGGCTCACGTTTCCCACGGTGAATCCTTCACCGGCTTCTTCAGGGGTTGCTGGTCCCCTCTTCTTCCTACCCTATGCTCAGGGCCCAGGAACATGGACATCCTCAAAATAGTAAGATCCACCCCCGACTGACTCCTGCTAAGAGGAAGTCTTCCTGACAGATTTCCGCTTGGAGGCAATCTTTCCCTAGCAACAAGTCCCTAACTATTGTCCCTATAGGACTGGATGTGCTCAATGCCCCCCTCTAGTGACCAAACCCAATTACTGCTTTGACATATTTTTATAACGTTCTAACTGGATCTCTAACGTGCCCCCATTAGTGATCCCTTGCACAACAATACCTAACAGAAATATATACACTACCCTACTAGCATCCTCCTCTAGTGACCCCTAGGATGCACTACCTACCTATAACCAAACCGCTACCTATTAAAATTAACACTAGTACATGACATCACACAGTTCATACAAAACATACATTTACACAATTAAAGGGGATGAGACATTTAAAGGGTTAATTCTCTTGACCTCCTTACAAGTACTGAGGCTCCATACTAGAGGTGTGATGTAGTGACATCACTGTGCTAGTAGTAAATGTAGTCTCAGACTTACACTGGTGGATCAGGAGCTTTCAACTCCCTGATTCACTATTCTATTCACCATCATGGGAGTGTGGATGTATCTGAAATTGTTCAGGGCCCGAGAACCAGACCTGCACCAGTCAAGACCAAGAGTCCAGACTACACCAGGCAAGAGCAGAGTGCCAGCTCTCACTACTTCTGGTACAAGAGACATCTGCCATTGCTCAAGCACCAAAGATCTGTGAGGAGATTCCGCTCAGTAGTATACGCCTGCAGTGAAGAGCAGGAGGCACGAGTGAGCCGGGCCATTGCTTCCAGCAGGGCCGGCTCCAGGTTTTCGAGGGATCTGGGCAAAAGAGTTTCAGTGGGCCCCTTTAATGCATACCTGTTGTGAACGCTCTGGATCTGACATCTGAGTTTGGGCTCCCTCTGGTGGCTGCTGATAGTAATGAAGCTGCTTTGGCTAACAGAAGTTTATCAGCTGGGAGCGATGATTGGCAATCAGGTGTTGCTGACTGGGAAGATATAAGTGAGCAACCTTCCCATGTTCCTTGCCGGTGATTTGTTTCTTCCTGGTCCCTTTTGGAAGTCAGCTTGCTTCCTGCTTTGTCATGCAACCTTCAGATAAGTTATTTGCTGTTTATTTATGTGGCATTTGTTTTTCCTTTTGTCTATCTCAGTTTTCTGCCCTTTTGGATTTAGTACAGCCAGGTTCCCCTGTGGGGGCCTGCGCTGGACACTGTTTCTCATTTGCCACTGTTTATGTATTTTCAGTTCCCAGTTGTTTCAGTATCTGCTGATTTGCTACCAGCTCACATCAGAGACAGTTGATGTATTTCCAGTTCCCTGTTTTTTCAGTGTCTGCTGCTTTGCTGCCAGTTCACACCAGAGTTCTGATCTAGCAGGGGAGAGATTGTGTAGTCTCAGTATTTTTGCATATCAGATGTTTTGGAATTTTTCTTAGTGTTTTTGCTGGATTGCAGACAAGATTCTTTCCTGTCCTGTTCTTTCTAGACAGTTTGGGCCCCAGCATTTGCTTTCTCTATTTTCTGCCTGTGTTTGTATTTCATCTTGTCTCACCACCAATATATGTTTGGAGGCTACCTATTCCTTTGGGACTCTACTCCGGTGTAGTTTAGCTATTCCCTTTCTCTCTTTAGGCTTAGTTAACTCTCCGGCTGTGTCGAGGCGTCTAGGGCACCGTAGGCACGTCCCACGGCTACTTCAAGTTGTGCTGGCAGTTTAGGGGCCTGCAATCCGCTAGTTACCAACCTCTTTGGGTGTCTGGCTGCTTAGCCTATTTTTGCTGCTGTATTCCTCGGCTACCATATCATAACAGAATCACCGGCCAGACTGTAATTCAATGTTACTCAAAAAGAAGGAAAGAATAGTAAAAAAAAAAAAAAAGGTTTCAGAATTTTTTATATATTTTTTCCTCTTTTCCTCTGGGGGCTGTAGGAGGATTTTTTCTTCAATAGAAATTAAGCAGTTGGCTGATCGTGTTGAGCAGCTCGCTGCAGTTTGGAAAATTTTCCATCTCGCTCAGTTGTCTACTGCAGAACCTAAGATCCCTATTCCTGTTTGTTTTTTTTGGGGATCGGTCTAAATTTTCAAATTTTAAGAATAATTGTAAATTGTTTTTTGCCTTGAAACCTAATTCCTCGGGGACTCTGTGCAGCATGTTAAAATGGTCATCTCCGTGTTGCGCGGCGACCCTCAGGACTGGGCCTTTTCACTGACACATGGGGATCCTGTTTTGGCTAATGTTGATGCGTTTTTTCAGGCTCTGGGATTGTTGTATGATGAACCTAATGTTATTGATCAAGCTGAGAAAACTTTTTTGGCATTGAAGCAGGGTCAGGAAGCGGAAGAGTTATATTGTCAGAAATTCTGAAAGAGGGCAGTCCTTACTAAATGGAACGATGATGCCCTGGCGGCTCTTTTTCGGTAGGGTCTGGCAGAAACCGTAAAAGATGTTATTGTGGGATTTCCTGTCACCTCCGGTCTCAACGACTCTATGTCATTAGCCATTCAAATTGACAGACGTTTACGCGAACGTAGAAATATGCGAGAGGTGGTGATACCTTTCGAACAAACCTCTGAGCCCATGCAGTGTGCTGGGGTTGTTTCTGGGACTCAGCGGCGAGAATTTCGAAAGCATAATAAGTTGTGCTTCTATTGTGGGGACGCTTCTCATACTATTTCCGTCTGCCCTAGGCGGGGAAGACGTTTTGCGCACTCATTTGTTTTGGGCAGTGTACAGTCTAAATTTCTCTTGACTGTTACCTTAATCTGCTCCTTATCCTCATTTTCTGCTCAGGCTTTTGTCAATTCAGGAGCAGCCCTGAACCTGATGGATTTTGATTTTGCCAAACGTTGTGGTTTTCCCATGGTACCCCTGCGGACTCCTATTCCTTTGCTGGGTATTGATTCTACCCCTCTGGTGGAGAATAAACCCCAGTTTTGGACCCAGGTGATAATGCAGGTAGCCCCGGACCACCAAGAGAATTGTAAATTTTTGGTGTTGCATAATTTAGATGACATTATTGTACTGGGTTTTCCTTGGTTGCAGACCCATAATCCTATTTTGGATTGGAAGTCTGTGTCTGTGGTCAGTTGGGGTTGTCAATGTGTTCATGGTTACACTCCTGTTTTTTTCTACCTCTCCCCAGTCTCAGGATGTCCGTGACTATTTGACTGATTTTTCTGATGTGTTTAGTGAGAGTAAGTCTGCGTCCTTGCCTCCTCACAGGAGTTATGATTGCGCGATTGAGTTGGTGCCCGGTTGTAAATTTCCCAAGGGGAAACAATACCAATCAAATGTAGCGTGTGCACTGCTAGGTAAAGGTGGTGTCAAGATAGGTTACCAAACCAGTATACAATAGAAATGAAACTTGGCACTCAACTTAATGCTCAGTGATAATAAATCAATTTATTGTGACCCAGACAATTGGTTTTCAATAGGTTGTAGCAAAACGTTTCTGCATTTCCATAGCCTTCATCAATTGTTATACACATATATATCAAGAAGAAAACCTTCAAAACATGGGAAAACAAATACATGGCCTCAAAGAACCATCCTTCTTGGCCACAAAGAAAAAGCCGGCACCTAAAGGTGAAGAGGATGGTCTAATTTGACCCTTCTCCAATGACTCCTTGATATAGGATCGCATAGCCTCATGCTCAGGTACTGACAAATTGAAGAGCCGACCCTTGGAAATTTACAATAGAAATGAAACTTGACACTCAACTTAATGCTCATTGATAATAAATCAATTTATTGTGACCCAGACAATTGGTTTTTAATGGGTTGTAGCAAAACGTTTCGGCATTTCCATAGCCTTCATCAATTGCTATACACATATATATCAAGAAGAAAACCTTCAAAACATGGGAAAACAAAGTGACGAAATGAGAAAAAAACTAAATAAGGTATATACAAATAATTCATATAAACAGCCTGGTGTTATGATAATAAATGATCATGTTTAGGACGGAACATGAATAAAAGCACAGTCCAATTCAGGTGGAAAAAATGGAGAGTAACATGCCGCATCATGAAAAGAATGCACTTTTCTATGCCACAAGAATGTCAGGGGGGTGGTTGCTTGAAAGATATATGTGCCGGTAAGTATAGCGGTGAGCTAAGTGATAATAAGACAAAACTAAGATATGCATACCCTCAGGTGGATTGATTATGGGCGAAGTCTGAGTAAAGTCCAAATGAGACGCAGCCTAAAAACAGTAGCCCAACGGTCATGTGTAGCATTGGTATCGGCTATAACTAAGGAATAAACGGCCAGTGTGCTTACCAAAGGATCAGTAATATATCATCCTCAGACTGGCAAGAGTTTCCGTATCAATAGCTATTATACCTGTGAGTCCTCATTCGTGGTCTATTTAATAAAGTGCCCTTGTGGCCTTTTGTACATTGGTGAGACCACCCAATCCGTACGCGATAGGATTTCGAAACATAAATCCACCATACGCTGCAATAACCTACTTCTTCCAATTCCCCACCATTTTCACTCACAAAGCCATACAATCTCACAACTCAAATTTCAGGTAATTGAGACTATATCCCCCCACCCCCCCAGACGTGATGGAGATAGAACTCTCCTTTTGAAAAAACGAGAATCCTATTGGATCCAGACTCTTGAAACTCTTGCCCCGAAGGGGTTGAACAGGGAATATGATTTGCTGTCATTTATATAAATGTATATTAAAATTCTGCAGCTAATTCTTTGTTTTCTGTATCTCTCTAGAGTCGCCTATACTGATTTTCCTCCTCACTGAATCCAGTCACCGTAGATTCTTTTCACTCCGAGCAATTTAGACAACATCTAGAGCTGTTTTAAATAAATGTCACCATATTAATCGGACACCAGGATATACTTTCATTATCCAGCGTTACCACTCGGTCTCTCTTTATGGCTGACTATATAATCTGCTATTCACACGGTGGAACGCATGAAGTTCTGATCTTGGAACGCACATTAACTTCCTGCTCCAGGACACCTAAATCGGAAGTACACGGTGGAACGCACGCTTGAGCCTCGTGCTAGTCACTTACTGTTACGCACTACAGCCGGATAGCTACCGCCCACAACCTCGGCTATTCAAGACGGCATCACTGCTGATCGGGTTGACAGATTACTGGGAGGGGCTGGTGAGGACCCAGCGGTCATGGTGCACTTTGGGCCCACAAATGACAAAGTTAGAGGCAGGTGGAAGGTCCTTAAAGATGATTTCAGGGAATTAGGCTGCAAGCTTAAAGCAAGGACCTCCAACGTGGTATTTTCTGAAATACTGCCGGTACCACGTGCCACACCAGAGAGGCAACGGGAGATTAGGGAGGTTAATAAGTGGCTCAAGAATTGGTGTAGGAAGGAGGGGTTTGGGTTCCTGGAGAACTGGGCCGACTTCTCAGTTGGCTACAGGTTCTATGCTAGGGATGGGCTGCACCTCAATGGGGAGGGTGCAGCTGTGCTGGGGGAGAAAATGGCTAGAAGGTTGGAGGAGTCTTTAAACTAGGGACTGGGGGGGAGGGTATTCATTTTATAGGAGGGGAAGGCAGTACAGATAGAGACCTGGGCACAAATAATGAAATTGGGGGTGGGGGTGGCATGGGGGGTGGGGTTAGAACAGTTAATAATTTAAGAAAGAATAGAGGTTCAGAGAGATACATAAAGTGCATGTATACTAATGCTAGAAGCCTCACCAACAAAATGGAGGAATTAGAATTAATTTTGTTGGAACATAATTATGATATGGTGGGGATATCTGAGACTTGGCTGGATGAGAGCCACGACTGGGCGGTTAATTTACAGGGCTATAGTCTGTTTAGAAATGACCGTAAAAATAAGCGAGGTGGGGGTGTGTGTTTATATGTAAAATCATCCTTAAAACCCATCCTGCGTGATATCTGTGAATCTAATGAAGATGTAGAGTCTCTGTGGGTGGAGATTAGGGGAGGGGGGAAAAATAATAAATTACTGATAGGGGTTTGTTATAAGTCTCCTAAAATAATGGAAGCAACAGAGAATATCCTCGTAAAGCAAATAGATGAAGCAGCAACTCAAGGAGAAGTCATTATTATGGGGGACTTCAACTACCCTGAAATACATTGGGGAACAGAAACCTGCAGTTCCAGCAAAGGTAATAAGTTTTTGGCAACTATGAGAGACAATTATCTTTCACAACTAGTTCAGGACCCAACAAGAGGGGGGGCACTGCTAGACCTAATATTATCCAACAGGCCAGACCGCATATCAAATATAAGGGTTGGGGGTCACTTGGGTAATCGTGATCACAAAATAATAAGCTTTCATGTATCCTTTAATAAGATGTGTAGTGGAGGGGTTACAAGGACACTAAACTTCAGGAAGGCAAATTTCCAACGGATGAGAGATGATCTTGGTGCAATAAACTGGGACGATATCCTGAGACATAAAAATACACAAAGAAAATGGGAGACGTTTATTAGTATCCTGAATAGGACCTGTGCACAGCATATACCCTATGGGAATAAACATGCTAGAATTAGGAGGAAACCACTATGGCTAAATAGAGCTGTAAGGGGCGCAATAAGGGACAAAAAGAAAGCGTTTAGGGAATTAAAGCAAGTAGGTAGTGAAGAGGCATTAAATAAATACAGAAGACTGAATAAATTCTGTAAAAAGCAAATCAAGACAGCAAAGATTGAGGCAGAGAGACTCATTGCCAGAGAAAGTAAAAATAATCCCAAAATATTCTTTAACTACATAAATAGCAAGAAACTAAAAAATGATAGTGTTGGTCCCCTTAAAAATAGTCTGGGTGAAATGGTGGATGAGGATGAGGAAAAAGCCAATATGCTAAATGACTTTTTTTCAACTGTATTTACACAAGAAAATCCCATGACAGATAACATGATCAGAGATAAAAAAAATTTCTCCATTAAATGTCACATGCTTAACCCAGCAGGAAGTACGGCGGCGTCTAAAAATCACTAAAGTTGACAAATCCCCTGGCCCGGATGGGATACACCCCCGAGTACTGCAGGAATTAAGTACAGTTATAGATAGACCATTATTTTTAATCTTTAAAGATTCCATAATAACTGGGTCTGTACCACAGGACTGGCGTATAGCAAATGTGGTGCCAATATTCAAAAAGGGGGCAAAAACTGAACCTGGAAATTATAGACCAGTGAGCTTATCATCTACTGTGGGTAAAATCCTGGAGGGTTTTTTAAGGGATACTATATTGGAGTATCTGAGGCTGAATAACCTCATGACACAGTATCAGCATGGGTTTACGAGGGACCGTTCTTGTCAGACTAATCTGATAAGCTTTTATGAAGGGGTAAGTTCAGGACTGGACCAAGGGAATGCAGTGGACGTGGTGTTCATGGACTTCTCAAAAGCTTTTGATACAGTGCCACACAAAAGGTTGATACATTAAATGAGAACAATGGGGATAGGGGAAAATATGTGTGAGTTAAGAACTGGCTCATGGATAGGAAACAAAGGGTGGTTATTAATGGAGCACACTCGGACTGGGTCACGGTTAGCAGTGGGGTACCACAGGGTCAGTATTGGGGCCGCTTCTCTTTAACATATTTATTAATGACCTTGTAGGGGGCATACAGAGTAGTATTTCAATATTTGCAGATGACACTAAACTCTGCAGGGTAATAAATACAGAGGAGGATAATTTTATATTACAGGAGGATTTATGTAAACTAGAAGCTTGGGCTGATAAATGGCAAATGAGCTTTAATGGGGATAAATGTAAGGTCATGCACTTGGGTAGAACAAATAAGATGTATAATTATGTGCTTAATTGTAAAACACTGGGCAAAACTGTCACTGGAAAAGACCTGGGTGTATGGGTGGACGACAAACTCACATTTAGTGGCCAATGTCAGGCAGCTGCTTCCAAGGCAAATAAAATAATGGGATGCATTAGACGAGGCATAGATGCTCATGAGGAGAACATAATTTTACCTCTATACAAGTCACTGGTGCGACCACACTTAGAATACTGTGTGCAGTTCTGGTCTCCGGTGTATAAGAAAGACATAGCTGAACTGAAGCGGGTGCAGAGAAGAGCGACCAAGGTTATTAGAGAACTGGGGGGTCTGCAATACCAAGACAGGTTATTACACTTGGGGTTATTTAGTTTGGAAAAACGAAGGCTTAGGGGTGATCTTATTACAATGTACAAATATATGAGGGGACAGTACAAAGACCTTTCTAATGATCTTTTTACTCTTAGACCTGTGACGGGGACGAGGGGGCATCCTCTACGTCTGGAGGAAAGAAGGTTTAGCCATAATCACAGACACAGATTCTTTACTGTAAGAGCAGTGAGACTATGGAACTCTCTGCCGTCTAATGTTGTAATGAGTGATTCCTTACTAAAATTTAAGAGGGGACTGGATGCCTTTCTTGAAAAGTATAATATTACAGGCTATATTCACTAGTTTCCTAGATACAGCGTTGATCCAGGGAGCTAGTCTGATTGCCGTATGTGGAGTCGGGAAGGAATTTTTTTCCCCAATGTGAAGCTTACTGTTTGCCACTTGGTTTTTTTTTGCCTTCCTCTGGATCAACATGTTAGGGCAGGTTAGGATAGGATATGGGTTGAACTAGATGGACTTAAAGTCTTCCTTCAACCTTAATAACTATGTTACACCACTGACAAGCGGCGGATACCGCGTCAGCAGCACGACTTTGGTAAGCACACTGGCCGTTTATTCCTTGGTTATAGCCGATACCAATGCTACACATGACCGTTGAGCTACTGTTTTTAGGCTGCGTCTCATTTGGACTTTACTCAGACTTCGCCCATAATCAATCCACCTGAGGTTATCCATATCTTAGTTTTGTCTTATTATCACTTAGCTCACCGCTATACTTACCGGCACATATATCTTTCAAGCAACCACCCCCCTGACATTCTTGTGGCATAGAAAAGTGCATTCTTTTCATGATGCGGCATGTTACTCTCCATTTTTTCCACCTGAATTGGACTGTGCTTTTATTCATGTTCCGTCCTAAAGATGATCATTTATTATCATAACACCAGGATGTTTATATGAATTATTTGTATATACCTTATTTTGTTTTTTTCTCATTTCGTCACTTTGTTTTCCCATGTTTTGAAGGTTTTCTTCTTGATATATATGTGTATAGCAATTGATGAAGGCTATGGAAATGCCGAAACGTTTTGCTACAACCCATTAAAAACCAATTGTCTGGGTCACAATAAATTGATTTATTATCAATGAGCATTAAGTTGAGTGCCAAGTTTCATTTCTATTGTAAATTTCCCAAGGGTCGGCTCTTCAATTTGTCAGTACCTGAGCATGAGGCTATGCGATCCTATATCAAGGAGTCATTGGAGAAGGGTCATATTAGACCATCCTCTTCACCTTTAGGTGCCGGCTTTTTCTTTGTGGCCAAGAAGGATGGTTCTTTGAAGCCATGTATTGACTATCGTCTCCTTAATAAGATCACTAAAATATCAGTATCCGCTACCCCTGATTTCTGATTAATTCTCCAGAGTGAAAGGTGCTAGTTGGTTTACCAAGCTTGACCTTAGGGAGGTGTATAATCTTATTTGCATTAAGCACGGTGATGAATGGAAGATGGCGTTTAATACTCCTGAAGGGCATTTTGAGTACCTAGTGATGCCTTTTGGGCTCACTAATGCCCCTTCCGTCTTCCAATCTTTCATGAACGATATTTTCCGGAATTTTGTGGATAAGTTTCTGATCGTTTAATTAGACAATGTTTTGATTTTTTCCAATGACTGAGATTCTCATGTGGAACATGTTCGGATGGTATTCCGGATTTTGAGAGAAAATGCTTTGTATGTTAAGGGATCAAAATGTCTCTTTGGTGTACAGAAGGTTTCGTTTTTGGGATTCATTTTGTCTCTGTCCGCTATAGAAATGGACCCGGTCAAGGTTCAGGCCATTTGTGATTGGGTTCAGCCCGCTTCCTTGAAGGCTCTTCAGAGATTTTTGGGTTTTGCTAATTTTTACCGTAAATTTATAAGTAATTTTTCTGGTATTGTAAAACCACTGACGGATTTGACCAAAAAGGGCTCTGATGTGGTGAATTGGTCTCCAGAGGCAGTTTCGGAGTTTCAGGAGCTTAAGCGGAGATTCACTTCTGCTCCTGTTCTGCGGCAACCTGATGTTTCTATCCCATTTCAGGTGGAAATAGTTGCTTCGGAGATTGGTGCAGGAGCCGTTTTGTCCCAAAGGGATCCTGTAACCTCTAAGATTAACCCTTGTGCCTTTTTCACTCGAAAGTTTTCCCCAGCTGAACGTAATCATGATGTGGGGAATCGGGAATTATTGGTTATGAAGTGGTCATTTAAAGAGTGGAGACATTGGTTGGAGGGAGCCAAACATCAAGTTGGGTCCTCACTGACCACAAGAACTTTATCTATCTCAAATCAGCCAAGCGATTAAATCCTAGACAGGCCAGGTAGGCCTTGTTTTTCTCTCGTTTTAATTTTGTGGTCTCCTTTCTTCTTAGCTCTAAGAATGTTAAGGCGGATGCCCTCTCTAGGAGTTTCTTTGCGGATTCTCTTGATATGACTGAGCCTACTGCCATTCTGAAGGAGGGTGTGGTTCTTTCCGCTATCTCACCCGATTTGAGACTGGCACTGGAGGAATTTCAGGGGGATAAACCTGAACGTTGCCCTGTGGGGAAATTGTATGTCCCTGACCAATGGAGGAAGAAAGTAATGTCTAAAATTCATTGCTCCGTGTTGGCTGGTCATCCCGGTATTTTTGGTACCAGAGATTTGGTGAGTCAGTCCTTTTGGTGGCCTACTTTATCTCGTGATGTCAGGAATTTTGTGCAGTCCTGTGGGACTTGTTCTCGGTCCAAACCCTGCTCTCGCTCTAGTGGATTGTTAATGCCATTGCCTGTGCATAGGAGGCCATGGACCCATTTCTCTATGGATTTTATTTCCTGTAGAAAGATAAATCGTGTGCACAGCCTGAAAGGTGCCAGAGTAGGTTCCTACACCGTGAAAATAATAAAGAGAGAACTCGGCACTCAACTTAACGAAAAGTTAAACTTTTCGTTAAGTTGAGTGCCGAGTTCTCTCTTTATTATGGATTTTATTTCCGACCTCCCTGTCTCTCAGAGAATGACTGTTATCTGGGTGATCTATGATAGATTTTCCAAGATGGTCCATCTTGTGCCACTGCCAAAGTTGCCATCCTCTTCAGAGTTGGTGCCCTTGTTTTTTCAGCAGGTGGTTCGTTTGCACAGCATTCCGGAGAACATTGTGTCTGACAGAGGAGTCCAATTTGTTTCCATATTTTGGAGAGCCTTTTGTTCTAAACTGGGAATTCAGTTGTCTTTCTCCTCTGCTTTTCACCCTCAGACCAATGGGTAGACTGAGAACAAACCAGACTTTGGAAACTTATTTGAGATGTTTTGTATCTGATCAAGATGACTGGGTCTCTTTTTTGCCCTTGGCTGAATTTGCTCTAAATAATAGGGCTAGTTCTGCCACTTTGATGTCCCCTTTTTTCTGCAATTTCAGGTTTCATCCTCAGTTTTCTTCAGGGCAGGTGGAGGCTTCTGTCTGTCCGGGTGTTGACTCTATGATAGAGAGAATACAGCAGATTTGGAATCAAGTAGTGGATAAGCTGTCTCTCTCTCAGGAGAGGGCCCAACGGTTTGCCAACCGGTATAGGACTTATGGTCCCCGATTTAAAGTAGGTGACTTGGTTTGGTTGTCCTCAAGAAATATCCCAATGAAGGTTGCATCTCCAAAATTTAAGCCAAGGTTCATTGGACCTTATAAGATTTTGGAAATCCTTAATCCCGTTTCTTTCCGTTTGGCTCTTCCAGGGACGTTTAAGATTCACAACGTCTTCCATAAATCTTTATTGAAAAGATTTGTTGGGTCAGTAGTTCCTATGGCTACACCCCTGAGCCTCTTTTGGTTGAGGGCAATCTGGTGTATGAAGTGGAGAAGTTATTTGATTCTCGTCTGGCTAGACGGAGACTCCAGTACTTGGTCAAGTGGAAGGGTTATGGTCAGGAGGACAATTCTTGGGTGTTTGCTTCTGACATTCATGCTGAGAGATTGGTTCGCGCCTTTCACCGGGCTCATCCTAATCGACCTGGGCTATCCTAAGAGGACTATCTCCCAAGCTTTCCAATTTGCAGTACAACAAGATAGAAGAGATCTTCTTCGTCCAAAGGTACGTCATTCGTCTCGACCACTTTCATTGATTACCACCTTTAACCCCTTCATGACCCAGCCTATTTTGACCTTAAAGACCTTGCCATTTTTTGCAATTCTGACCAGTGTCCCTTTGTGAGGTAATAACTCAGGAATGCTTCAACGGATCCTAGCGATTCTGAGATTGTTTTTTCGTGACATATTGGGCTTCATGTTAGTGGTAAATTTAAGTCGATAATTTTTGCGTTTATTTGTGAAAAAAATGGAAATTTGGCGAAAATTTTGAAAATTTTGTAATTTTCAAATTTTTAATTTTTATTCTGTTAAACTAGAGAGTTATGTGACACAAAATAGTTAATAAATAACATTTCCCACATGTCTACTTTACATCAGCACAATTTTGGGAACAACATTTTTTTTTGTTAGGAAGTTATAAGGGTTAAAAGTTGACCAGCGATTTCTCATTTTTACAGCAAAATTTACAAAACCATTTTTTTAGGGACCACCTCACATTTGAAGTCACTTTGAGGGTCTATATGGCAGAAAATACCCAAAAGTGACACCTTTATAAAAACTGCACCCCTCAAGCTACTCAAAACTACATTCAAGAAGATTATTAACCCTTCAGGTGCTTCACAGGAACTAAAGCAACGTGTAAGGAAAAAATGGACATTTTAATTTTTCCAACAAAAATTTTCTTTTAGCATCAATTTTTTCATTTTTACATGGGCATCAGGATAAAATGGATCCTAAAATTTGTTGGGCAATTTCTCCTGAGTACACAGATACCTCATATGTGGTCATAAACCACTGTATGGGCGCACGGCAGGGCTCAGAAGGGAAGGAGCGCCATTTGACTTTTTGAATGGAAAATATGCTGGAATATTTAGCGGTTGCCATGTCACATTTGGAGAGTCCCTGTGTGCCTAAACATTGGAGCTCCCCCACAAGTGACCCCATTTTGGAAACTAGACCCCCTAAGGAACTTATCTAGATGCATAGTGATCATTTTGAACCCCCAGGTGCTTCACAAATTGATCTGTAAAAAAAAGAAAGTACTTTTTTTTCACAAAAATTTTCTTTTAGCCTCAGTTTTTTCATTTTCACATGGGCAACAGTATAAATTGGATCCTAAAATTTGTTGGGCAATTTCTCCTGAGTACACAGATACCTCATATGTGGTCATAAACCACTGTTTGGGCGCATGGCAGGGCTCAGAAGGGAAGCAGCGCCATTTGACTTTTTGAATGGAAAATATGCTGGAATATTTAGCGGTTGCCATGTCGCATTTGGAGAGTCCCTGTGTGCCTAAACATTGGAGCTCCCCCACAAGTGACCCCATTTTGGAAACTAGACCCCCTAAGGAACTTATCTAGATGCATAGTGAGCACTTTGAACCCCCAGGTGCTTCACAAATTGATCCGTAAAAAAAAGAAAGTACTTTTTTTTCACAAAAATTTTCTTTTAGCCTCAGTTTTTTTCATTTTCACATGGGCAACAGTATAAATTGGATCCTAAAATTTGTTGGGCAATTTCTCCTGAGTACACAGATACCTCATATGTGGTCATAAACCACTGTTTGGGCGCACGGCAGGGCTCAGAAGGGAAGGAGCGCCATTTGACTTTTTGAATGGAAAATATGCTGGAATATTTAGCGGTTGCCATGTCGCATTTGGAGAGTCCCTGTGTGCCTAAACATTGGAGCTCCCCCACAAGTGACCCCATTTTGGAAACTAGACCCCCTAAGGAACTTATCTAGATGCATAGTGAGCACTTTGAACCCCCAGGTGCTTCACAAATTGATCCGTAAAAAAAAAGAAAGTACTTTTTTTTCACAAAAATTTTCTTTTAGCCTCAGTTTTTTTCATTTTCACATGGGCAACAGTATAAATTGGATTCTAAAATTTGTTGGGCAATTTCTCCAGAGTACACAGATACCTCATTTGTGATCATAAACCACTGTTTGGGCACACGGAAGGGCTCAGAAGGGAAGGAGCGCCATTTGACTTTTTGAAAAGAAAATATGCTGGAATATTTAGCGGTTGCCATGTCGCATTTGGAGAGTTCCTGTGTGCCTAAACATTGGAGCTCCCCCACAAGTGACCCCATTTTGGAAACTAGACGCCCTAAGGAACTTATCTAGATGCATAGTGAGCACTTTGAACCCCTCAGGTGCTTTACAGAAGTTTATAACGCAGAGCCGTGAAAATAAAATATCATTTTTTTTTCTCAAAAAATGATTTTTTTAGCCCACTATTTTTTATTTTCACAATGGTTACAGGAGAAATTGGACCCCGAAAGTTGTTGTCCAGTTTGTCCTGAGTACGCTAGTACCCCATATGTGGGGGGAACCACTGTTTGGGCACACGTCAGGGCTCGGAAGGGATGTAGTGACGCTTTGAAATGCCAACTTGATGGAATGGTCTGCGGGCATCTTGTTACGTTTGCAGAGCCCCTGATGCGCCTAAACAGTAGAAACTCCCCACAAGTGACCCCATTTTGGAAACTAGACACCGCAAAGAACTTATCTAGATGTGTGGTGAGCACTTTGAACCCCCAAGGGCTACACAGAAGTTTATAACGCCCGGGCATGAAAATAAAAAAATCATATTTTTTCCACAATCAGGATCTTTTAGTCCCCAATTTTTTTATTTTCGCAAGGGTAACATGAGAAATTAGACCCCAAAAGTTGTTGTCCAATTTGTCCTGAGTATGCTGATATCCCATATGTGGGAGAAAACTACTGTATGGGCACACGTCGGGGCTCGGATGGGAAGTAGTGACCTTTTGAAATGCCCACTTGATGGAATGGTCTTCGGGCGTCATGTTACGTTTGCAGAGTCACTGATGTGCCTAAACAGTAGAAACTCCCCACAAGTGACCCCATTTTGGAAACTAGATCCCCCAAGGAACTCCTCTAGATGTGTGGTGAGCACTTTGAATCTCCAAGTCCTTCACAGAAGTTTATAACGCAGAGCCGTGAAAATATAAAATCATTTTTTTTTCCACAAAAATAATTTTTAGTCCCCAATTTTTTTTCCCAATGTTAACAGGAGAAATTAGAACCCCCAAAGTTGTTGTGCAATTTTTCCCGAGTACGCTGATACCTCATATGTGGGGATAAACCACTGTTTGGGCATACGTCGGGGCTTGGAATAAAGGGAGCACTGTTTGACTTTTTGAACGCAAAATTTGCAGGAATCAATGGTGGCGCCATGTCGCGTATGGAGACCCCCTGATGTGCCTAAATAGTGGAAACCCCTCAATTCTAACTCCAACCCTAACCCCAACACACCCCTAACGCCTACACACACCTAACCCTAATACAAACCCTAATCATAACCCTAACCCCAACACACCCCTAACCCTAATCCCAACTCTAACCATAAACCTAACTACAAGCCTAACCCTAATTCCAAACCTAACCCTAATTCCAACCCTAACCCAAATTCCAACCCTAACCGTAATTCTAACCTTAGCCCTAATGCTAACCCTAACCCTAGTTCTAACCCTAAGGCTGGGTTCATATTGCGTTTTACCAGCCCGTTCAACACGTAGCGTTGACCGGCTGGTAACGGTATAGCATAACGCGATCGCGTTATGCTATACCCGCTAGCGCAGATGAATCAGCAGATAATCAGCCGCGGATCAGCAGCAAAATCAGCCGCGGATCAGCAGCAAAATCAGTCGCGGATCAGCAGCGAAATCCGCCGCGGATCAGCAGCGAAATCCGCCGCCGATCAGCAGCGAAATCCGCCGCCGATCAGCAGCGAAATCCGCCGCGGATCAGCAGCGAAATCCGCCGCCGATCAGCAGCGAAATCCGCCGCCGATCAGCAGCGAAATCCGCCGCAGATCAGCAGCGAAATCCGCCGCCGATCAGCAGCGAAATCCGCCGCCGATCAGCAGCGAAATCCGCCGCCGATCAGCAGCGAAATCCGCTGCCGATCAGCAGCGAAATCCGCTGCCGATCAGCAGCGAAATCCGCCGCGGATCAGCAGCGAAATCCGCCGCCGATCAGCAGCGAAATCCGCCGCAGATCAGCAGCGAAATCCGCCGCCGATCAGCAGCGAAATCCGCAGCGGATCCGCAGCGAAATCAGTCGCGGATCCGCAGCAAAATCAGTCGCGGATCCGCAGCGAAATCCGCCGCCGATCAGCAGCGAAATCCGCCGCCGATCAGCAGCGAAATCCGCTGCGGATCAGCAGCGAAATCCGCTGCCGATCAGCAGCGAAATCCGCCGCCGATCAGCAGCGAAATCCGCCGCGGATCAGCAGCGAAATCCGCTGCCGATCAGCAGCGAAATCCGCAGCGGATCAGCAGCGAAATCCGCTGCCGATCAGCAGCGAAATCCGCTGCGGATCAGCAGCGAAATCCGCCGCCGATCAGCAGCGAAATCCGCCGCAGATCAGCAGCGAAATCCGCCGCCGATCAGCAGCGAAATCCGCAGCGGATCCGCAGCAAAATCAGTCGCGGATCCGCAGCGAAATCAGTCGCGGATCCGCAGCGAAATCCGCCGCGGATCAGCAGCGAAATCCGCCGCCGATCAGCAGCGAAATCCGCTGCGGATCAGCAGCGAAATCCGCCGCCGATCAGCAGCGAAATCCGCCGCGGATCAGCAGCGAAATCCGCTGCCGATCAGCAGCGAAATCTGCAGCGGATCAGCAGCGAAATCCGCTGCCGATCAGCAGCGAAATCCGCTGCGGATCAGCAGCGAAATCCGCTGCGGATCAGCAGCGAAATCCGCCGCCGATCAGCAGCGAAATCCGCCGCGGATCAGCAGCGAAATCCGCCGCCGATCAGCAGCGAAATCCGCCGCGGATCAGCAGCGAAATCCGCCGCCGATCAGCAGCGAAATCCGCAGCGGATCAGCAGCGAAATCCGCTGCCGATCAGCAGCGAAATCCGCTGCGGATCAGCAGCGAAATCCGCCGCCGATCAGCAGCGAAATCCGCCGCAGATCAGCAGCGAAATCCGCCGCCGATCAGCAGCGAAATCCGCAGCGGATCAGCAGCGAAATCCGCCGCGGATAAGCAGCGATGTCCGCCGCGGATCAGCAGCGAAGTCCGCCGCGGATCAGCAGCGAAATCCGCCGCGGATAAGCAGCGATATCCGCCGCGGATCCGCAGCAAAATCAGCTGCGGATCAGCAGCAAAATCCGCTAGGAAAAAAAAAAAAAATTCTTTATTTTTTTTATTTGTCCCTACCTATGATAAAGGGGGGGTTCATTTACTTTTTTTTATTTTGATCACTGTGACAGTTTATCACAGTGATCAAAATAAATTTTTGAACACTGGGGGGCGCACTGCGCATGCGCCGGCCGGCGGGCGCACTGCGCATGCGCCCGCCATTTTCCAATATGGCGGCGCCCATGAAGAGGCCCGGGCGGACGCCGGGCCCGATCGTGGGACATCGGTGGATCGGGAGAGGTGAGTAGGGGGGTCGGAAGGCTGGGGGGGGGATAGGAAGTGGGGGCAGTGGACCAAAAGAGGAGGGGAGCTGTAAGTGACGGCGGTGACCGATCGCTGCCATCTTTCGGTGGCGGCGGCCGATCACCGCCGTGATTCGGTGTGGGGGGGTCAGGGCTCGGTCTCCAGCCATGGCAGATGCTATTGCAGCATCGGCCATGGCTGGATTGTAATATTTCACCAATTAAATTGGTGAAATATTACACATTGCTCTGATTGGCTGTTTCACTTTTAACAGCCAATCAGAGCGATCGTGGCCACGGGGGGGGTTAAGCCAACCCCCCTGTGGTGAAGCACAAAGGGTCCTGTAACTGCGGGTCGGGTGACCTTTGAGTGACCCCGGTCTCCCGGCCCGCAGGGACGAGATCCTTTCATGACGCCACATAGGCGTCATGGGTCGGATTGGCACTGATTTTCATGACGCCTACGTGGCGTCATGGTTCGGGAAGGGGTTAATAATCAGTGGTCTGACATACGGAATCTACTTTCCAACAATTGGGATATTCTAACTAGCGACAAAAGGATCACTCCTTTGGTTTCAGATTCTCCTTGCATGGTCGCTGGACGTGCAAGGAGTTTGAAAGATAGGCTTTGTCATAGCCATTATCAACGGCCTACTGTGAGACTTAATCGTGGCACCAGAATTCTTGGATCATACCCATGTGGTAATTGCAATGTTTGCCAATATATGACGGGACAAGATGGTTATTCCATTTCTATTCTTCCTTTCCGGTTCAGGTCCAATGAATTTTTCATCTGTAAATCTCGGAACCTGGTCTATGCCATCTTCTGTGACTGCCCAAAGATCTATGTTGGTCAAACTACACAAGAATTAAAGAGAAGAATGCAACAGCATCTGTCAAGCATCTCAACTGCCAAAAGTGATTGCGATAAGAACAAGACTTTGACATCGGTAGCAAGTCACTTCCTAGAACATCATCATGGCAGATCTACTTGCTTTAAATGTATGGTGTTGTGAATGGACTTGAAATGAGTTCTGAGCAGAGGCTCCCTCTTGTGGTTACAAGCGGTACTGGACTGTCCAGTGAAGATTGTGAGGAGTGGGAATCAGGTGTTACTGACTGGTCTTATATAAGGGAGTCGCCTTCCCATCAGGGTTGCCGGTGATCAATTGTTCTGGTCTCAATCCTTGAGTCCTGTTTCCTTTGTAGCCTGCTGTGTCGTGTCTGCATCTCCTGCTAACAGATAAGACATTTTCTTCTTTTTGTTTTTGTGCTTGATTTTTGCATTTTGTCCTGCACTTCTGTGGGGGCCTTCAGGGTCCCCTCCGGGGGCTTTGCCCTCTCAGTTTAGTTCAGCCACTGATGTTTGTACTTTTGCTTTTTCCAGTTTTTTCAGTGGCTGCTGTTTTGATTTTGTTACACCAGAGAACTAATTTAGGTGGTAGAGGTCGTGTGATCTCAGGTGATTTTGAAATTAGTAGAGTTGGTGCTTTTCAGGTTTTTTTGGGATTGCAGTAAGTGCCCTTCCTATCCTTTTCTATTTAGGTAGTTTGGGCCCCAACGTTTGCTCATACTATTTTCTGTCTGTGTCAGTATTTCATCTTGTCTAACCGCCATTACATGTTTGGGGGCTTTCTATGTTCTTTGGGGATCTGCTCCGGGGCAGATAGCTTTCCTCTTTCTATCTTTAGGTGTAGTTAGTTCCTCAGGCTGTGACGAGGCGTCTAGGACCAACGTAGGAACGCTCCACGGCTGCCTCTAGTTGTGGTGGTTAGTCAGGGTACTGCAATCTCATAGATTCCAACTTCTCTGGTGTATTGCCTTTTTTACCTGCACTCCTCAGCTACCGAAACATAACAGTATCACCGGCCTAAAAATTGAAAATTGTATGGTACTCACAGAAGGGAAAAAATATTGTGAAAGAAAAAAGGTTGTCAGAGTTGTCAGAGATATTTTTCTGTTTGTTGCATTTTTTATTTTTTTTTTTCCCTCTGTATCTCTGGGTGCTGGGGAGGATTTTTTTTTTCTCTCAATGGAGTTTGCACAGTTGTCTGGCCGTGTGGATCAGCTTGCCACTGAGGTTCGGAGTATTGCTGCCTATCTTGCTAGGTTGCCTGTTGTGGAACCTAGGATTCCCATGCCAGATTTGTTTTTAGGGGATCGAGCTAAGTTTCAGAATTTCAAAAATAATTGTAAATTGTTTTTTGCCTTAAAATCTAAGTCCTCAGGGAACGCAGCGCAGCAGGTTCAAATTGTCATCTCTCTCCTGCGCGGCGATCCTCAGGATTGGGCTTTTTCCCTGACACCTGGGGATCCTGTTTTGAGTGATGTTGATGCATTTTTTCAGGCTTTGGGGTTATTGTACGATGAGCCTAATGTCACTGATCAAGCTGAGAAAGCCTTGTTGGCATTAAATCAGGGTCTTGATGACGCTGAGTTATACTGTCAGAGATTCCGTAGGTGGGCAGTCCTGACCAAGTGGAATGACGACGCTTTGGCGGCCCTTTTTCGGAAGGGTCTGTCAGATAATGTAAAGGATGTTATGGTGGGATTCTCTGTCCCCTCTGGTCTCAATGATTCTATGTCATTAGCGATTCAAATTGACAGACGTTTGCGTGAGCGGAGAAGTATGCGTGGAATGGTGTTGCCTTGTGAACCTGCTTCTGAACCCATGCAGTGTGATAGAGTGGTGTCTGGGGCACAGCGTCATGAGTTTCGAAAGCGCAATGGGTTATGTTTCTACTGTGGTGATGCCTCTCATGCTATTTCAGTCTGCCCTAAGCGGGCAAGACGTTTTGCACGCTCAGTTGTCTTGGGTAGTGTTCAGACTAAGTTTTTATTAACTGTCACTCTGATATGCTCCCTGTCCTCATTTTCTGCTCAGGCTTTCGTTGATTCTGGAGCAGCTATTAACCTGATGGATTATGATTTTGCTAAACGTTGTGGGTTTCCCTTGATACCCCTACAGAAGTCTATTCCCCCACTGGGGATCGATTCTACCCCTTTGGCTAAGAATAAACCTCAGTTCTCTACTCAGGTGATAATGAGGGTTGAACCTGATCATCAGGAGTGCTGTAAATTTTTGGTTCTGTATAATCTGCATTATATTATCGTACTGGGCTTCCCTTGGTTGCAGTCTCATAATCCTGTTTTGGATTGGAAATCTGTGTCTGTAACCAGTTGGGGCTGCCAATGTGTTAATACCAACACTCCTGTTTTTTCTGCCTCCTCCCAGGCTCAGGATGTTCCTGACTTTTTGATTGATTTTTCTGATGTATTTAGCGAAAGTAAATCTGCATCCTTGCCTCCCCATAGGAGCTATGACTGCGCTATTGAATTAGTGCCTGGTAGTAAATTCCCTAAAGGTCGCCTTTTTAACTTGTCTGTACCTGAACATGACGCTATGCGGTCTTATATCAAGGAATCATTGGAGAAGGGTCATATCAGACCATCCTCTTCACCCTTAGGTGCCGGTATTTTCTTTGTGGCCAAAAAGGATGGTTCATTAAGGCCGTGTATTGATTATCGTCTTTTGAACAATATTACTGTAAAATATCAATACCCGTTACCTTTGATTTCTGACCTGTTTTCCAGGGTGAAAAACGCTACTTGGTTTACCAAGCTTGACCTCAGGGGGCATATAACCTTATTCGCATTAAGCATGGGGAT